>JAADJF010000254.1:0-38925 GCA_012932015.1 Fusarium acutatum | reverse complement strand
TCCTCCTCCTCCTCCTCTTCTTCTTCTTCTCTGGACATCCTGGATTTGGGCATTCGTTCCCAAGAAACAGAGAAGCTACCTGCTCTGTCATGTCTGGGCGGTCTGGTGGAAGATGCCACAAGATAGAGGGTTCGAATTGAAGGTTGGTGATGGCTTCAGACGATGGGCTTGATCGCAAGTAAGGCTCACAATAGGTCCACCGGAGGGACTTTCGATGACCACACGAGTAACAGACCTTGAAAATTCTCGACGCACATATTGGCTTTTGTAGTCTAGAAGTGATTTTATAACTGCGGCTACTTATAGTTGAGTTCTTTCCATAAGATGTTTGTGCTGTATGTGAGCATACGGGTTTGCCCTCAAATGAGCAATTTATAGCCATTTTGACATGCCTCATAGCCGCCTTGGCCTTGTATCAGTTCTAAATTTCAAGAATATGCTTAGTGAGTTTCTTTCACGACATGTTCTGTAGAGTATCCGGGTTTCACGAGCCCCAGACTACCTGTGTCAGCAAAAGTTCGGTTACAAGGGTTCTACATGTCCAAGTAGAAGTCAGATGCATGTAAGTCTCACTTCTAATCACTATCCGCAATTGTGTGCAAGTACTAAGAGCTTTATGGGCTCTCTAGAGTACTGATTAGAGTAGAGTTTGGTCACTGATCACGGTTATTCTCAAACTGGTTGATGATTGAGTTGACTTGTTTAGCGCCCAAGGATACACCCTGGCGCCAATAGCCGCGAGAGAGTCATTGCACAAACTATAATGTGACCAGTGAGAAGTTCTGGCCAAATGGCTAGTTCTATGCTCGCACGCATATAGTCCATGGAATCTGCCCTGTGGGCTCACCGCTCGAGTGCTACAGCCTGACACAAATGATTGGATGTGAAGCGCTGGAACATGCACTCCGTATCCTGCACCCTGAGCTGCAAGTGGTGGCTTAGCTCTTCCGAGACTGACTGGGCTGGCAGCAGTTGAAGTACATTTAAAAAGTCACAAATCAGGCTGTGCTTGCCACGCTGGATTTCACAATTACAAACACTCAAACCAGCTGGACTTTTCACTCTGGGCAGCCTATTTCAACCTTACACCCTCCTAGCCACCTTAGATCTTCCGTCTCAAAAGTCCGTTTCTTGTGACATCCGAGGAAATGGAGGCCGTCGGCGCTGGTGCCAGCATTCTCACCTTTATCACCATCGCTTTCTCAGTCACCCAATCAATTCATTCGGCACTCTCGGCCATCAAAGATGGCCCTGAGGTCATTCGTTCCCTCACCGACGAGGTTTCGCAGCTTGGGAGTGTCTTACAACGGCTAAAGAAATTATCCTTTGTGTCTGTCGATGACATTGATAAGTCTCAGTTAGAACGTTTAGCAAAGAAATGCCAAGACGACTTGGCCGGACTTGATTCTCGGCTGAAATCCTTTGATGTGGCAACCTCGGAGGGTCGGAAGGGTCGCATCTGGGGAAAGCTTAAGTTATGTTTCTCAGAAAAAGAACTCGATCATATCCGCAATGGGATTCAAGGCCATTTGCAACATCTCACATTTCAGCTCCATATTATCCAGGGCAACAAGTGTCTTTTACAGCGGCACAATCTGCCCAAATCTTGAGCGATCTCCAGCAATTAAAGCAAAAGATTGCAGACCTACAGATAGCCAATGTACCTACTCTAGTCGCCGAGGAGAACTCGCCATCCACTTCAGCAAGGGTGACGGAGGTGGACGACGAAGAGATGGGCTGTTCACCGGATACATCGTTGGGTGAGAGTATTAATCGTTTAATGCGGCTACTGCAGAAGAAGCCTTGCGTGGTCGAGTCCGATGATTTGGAAGAGCTCCTGAAAGACATTGAGCATCTTCTGGAATGTGTGCGAAGTAATGCAGAACCTGTCGAGTCTGAAGGGGCCTGCCAGAATTGTCGCCAAGACGTTTCAAAGGAAGTGAAACTAATGGCAAATATCATCCTCTCTTCTCCGTCGATAATGATCAATTAAACTGGTACGCCTCTGTGATTTATGCGATCGTGTTACTTACTTCTTCAGAAGCAACAAGATTATGGAGACCAACGGGCGAACAACTTTTAATTTCGCAAGAACCGAAACGAAAAGCCTTTGAAACAGATGATGGAGTTGTGACAGTCATGACAGCTAAGAGACGTCGAAAATCATCTTCTGAAAGCGAAAATGAACAAAGACGAAATGAAACGAGAAGGGACTTCCTTGCAAACTTACCTACACATCCAAAAGCACAAACAAGATGCTCAGCTTGTCAGTGAATCAGGAGCAGCTTTTGTTCAACAGTTTCAGCAGCATGCTGCCTAGTATCGTGGTCTGCAACATCAAACCCCGAGACTCTCTTATTTTTGATATAGCCCGGAACGGCTCAGTCCAAGACCTCCTCAAGCTCATTGAGGGCGGGGAAGCCAATATTCATGACCATGATACTTATGGATGGTCACTACTACACGCAAGTCTCCGGCAGTACACGCGTTCGTACCATTGGCTTATTCTTCTCTGATGCAGTACTCAGCGGGAAACCTCCCGGTTCTAAACTTCCTGATTGCACAGGGGTTAGATGTTGATGAAGTCGCTTCTGCCACGTGGAGCGAGATTCTGATGTACAGCATCTTTCTAAAACACATCTCTCTCTGAAATAACAATATGGCAGAACTCCATCGCATCTTTCCTTGGGTCATGTACGAGACAACTACGAGGCATTACTTCATGCAGGGGCCGATATTATTTTATCAGTCACGGGGTGGGCGCCTGTAATAAAGGTGCTTGCGAGTGAGGATGTGAGTGCCTGTTTCCTCTTTGACCTAGATTCAAATCTAATCCCAACCAGACAGAGGATGGCAGCATCAGATTGGAACAGACGATTCATAAGAGTCCTTTTGCTTTCCACTCAGAAAATCACGATTTGATTCCAAGAGTCTGTGCCAGCTGCTATGTTTCAAACTTTTCCGAACCATATCAGGCACGCCGACAAATACAATTTCTCGTCAAATAAGGGTACAACATCAATGGCACTCTTAATGGGCAAACGAGTCTACACTACCTTATGACTAAAGAATGCATCTGGACCGAGTACACGCCGGAATACATGGACCTTTTGATGTTTGTATTAGAAAATGGCGGTGATCCATACGCTACTGACGACGATGGATATCTGGCTTCCCACTATGCGTATAACGCTACATGTGAAGCTGATTATCTCTTCTGCCATTCAGCTAAGGGCGATCTTTGGGACGCAGCCCTTACTTTTCTTGGCTATGATATTTTGGAGACTCGACGACTTTACCCACGAACAGCACGATATACTCACGGATCGACGCGAGGAGATTTTGAAAAGCTGTGGCGCGGGAGAGAAGGCGAATGCCCCTATTGGGACGATCAGCCGTGGCCATCCTCCAGACAAAACACGATATACCCTTTTCAGGAACCGGGGCGCTCGAATCTATGCCAAGTCTGTGAGGTCTGTACGATGAAACTAGAATGCTTTAATTGCGGCGTCTGCCTGTCTTCTTTCGAGTTCTTTTGCGAAGATGACAATCATCAACACGACGGATTCTGCCCGAGAGAGCAAGTCGCAGCCTGGGAGCTGCAGGAAGAAGATGGTGAAGTTTACTGGGAACTTGTGCCCTTCTCAGACAACGGATCAGATTGTGATGTCTCGTCGAGCGAAGATTCCGAGGATGGCGGAATATTATTGCAAGACAGGCCTGAAGAAGCGTTTTCCAATGCTTCAGCAAAAGAAGTGTCATAAATCTTGATAGCAAGATATATGAAAATGTTGCTGGCTTTGTTCAAGGACATGTTCGGGGAGGTTTTTACCAAAGAGATCTTGATCCTGCTACGCGATGCTGTCAATATCTTCACGTCGATACATCATGGGGAATTTTTGGAACATTTGATTTTTTTTATTCTCAGCTTCCTTTCTAATCAAAACACTTAGTTATCATTCTTGATATTTGTCCATCCCTCCACGTCACTCTTAGGCAAATCCATGATCTTATCATCAGCTCCAAACCGATCCAAAGGATCCTTGCCCCAGAACTCAGTAAACTTCTCCGGTCGCCATCTCCAGAACTTGGCAAACCTTTCCTCAAGCGCACCCTCCATACAATCAGAAATGAACTTTCCAATTGATGTGATATGCTTGTATCCTGTACCACAATCACCTGAAGCAATGACAAGCGATGGATGTCGAGGGTGATAGGTGATCAGAAACATTCTATCCTGTGTATCAGCACACCAGCAGATTCGAGCATGAACGAGTGGACGATCTGCAAGTTGAGGCATAATGTCTTTCAGAAACTGCTTCATTCGTCGTTCGGCCTCGATTGGCACTTGATGCTTTGCGAAGGGGATGGACTGGGGGTATTTGGAACCTGGCTTTTCAACCCAGTTGCAGTAGCCTGGGTGCTCATCACACATCTTGAGTTGATGAAGATCTTCATCGGGTTCCATGAAGAAGCCCTGGTTGATGTTGAAAAGAGGTGGCAGGTTCTTGTAGAGCTTTGTTTCCTCTGGTGTCATCTGGATATGACCTAGAGTCCATGCTGTAGGGCGGATCTGGTTCTCAAAATCGAGGAAGAACTCTGCTGAAGCACCAGCGGAAAGAATTGTTCGATCCGCTCTGTGTTCTTTTCCATCTGCTGTCTTGGCACCTCGAACATCACCATCTTCAAAGATCAGGCTTTCGACTTTTCCTTCTGGAGAGCCAGCGATGAACTTAACACCAAGTCTCTGGCTCTCTTCAAAAGCAGCTTTCATAGCTTTTCGAGCATGAACCCAACCAGAACCTTTGGGCTTGTAAAAGCCCTTCCAGCCGGGAAAGTCGCCTGTCAGAATACCTTCTGGCATAGTCTTTCTGAAATCCTCTGCCGTGTTGAGAGGTGTATACTGGTCGATGTCGTCACCGATCTCATCTTCTACCAGTTGCTTGATAGACTTTGATGTTGAGCCAGCCATGACAGCTCCTGTATTGTGGCAGAAAGGTTGGAAGACGGGATCATGGAGCCATCCTTGAGCTGCGGCGTACGTGAGAGCTTTCCAGATGGAGTCTGCATCTTCGCCTTTGCTATCAGAAGTGCCTGCTCTGTTAGTAAAGTGTTTTGGTGTTATGTGATGGAATATCTTACCAAGCCCGCCTGCAAGTTTGTTCACATCATGACCAGCTGAGATGGGGGACGGGATGTGATTGATATCGAGAACAGTGACGTTGGTGTAGCCTCGACGGGCGAGATGGAGAGCTGTTGAGCATCCCCAAGTTCCGCCACCAACGATGAGAATTTGAGACTGTTTAGTGAGAGTTGAGGCCATGGCAGTGATTGTGAGGATGTAATGCTAGTGATACAATGAATAAAGAATGGGAATAATCAGCTCGGACCATGAAAGATATAGGAAATGCCCAATACTATCGCCTCCATTGAAGGTCCAACCGAGATGTGTCGTCGAAGGTCCAGCCGAATCACAGATTCACACTGTACATCTGATTGGCCCATCCGTGGATCTAAACCGGTTTAATCGCCCATTCGCTATCATCAGGTGATAGCCCCATCCAGCGTCGTCTCCTCCTCCAAAACTCCCCCCGCTTTTCCACTCTCCCCATCAGACGATCAACCACTCACTCTCATAAGCAAAAGAATCCTCCTCCATCTCCCCGGCACTTTTGCTCCGTGTCCCATCTCCCCCCCAATGCCGCGCCGCCGTCCCCCCGGCAAAACCGGCCCCGTCCAGAGACGAACAAGGTCAGGATGCCAAACGTGCCGGTCCCGCAAGGTAAAATGCGACGAAGCTAAACCTGCATGTCGGAACTGCGTCTCCCGCGGATTGTCGTGCAATACTACGCTGCAGTTGAAATGGGAGGCTGAGTTTACTGCAAAGGGCCTCTCGTTTGGGCGCGAGGGTGTTTGGTGTAAGGATGGGGCGAGGCAGAGACGACCGCCGCAGGTTCATACGCCAAAGGCTTGGGGGTTTGGGGCTGTTGGGCCGAGACATTTTATCAATACTTATTATAGTGACTTTGTTCATGATCCGAATTATGAAGAGAGTCTTGTTAGGGAGGCTATGGAGTTGAGGGATGAGACTGAACCGTCTTCAGCGCTTATTCGGAGGTCACGATCACCACCAAGACTCATACCCTCAATATCATCATTCCCTACACTGAGCACCTTTGAAACGAGTCTTTTCGAATACTATATCCTACGATTATGTCCTCTCACAACACCTTCTTCACAGCTTTCATCGCCTTTTGCAAGCATGGTCGCTCCTCTATTCACCTATGCTGGGCAAGATCTTCTCGTCCAATCCGTCCTTGCTTTCTCCGCTCGACATCGAAGCATCAAGGATCCATCATGGACACGCACAGCAATGAAGATGAAAGGCAAGGCCCTAACCGGCCTTCTACAAAGGATTCGATCACCAGACGTCACAGCAGATGTCATATTGGATCCTCAAGTCCCTGCTACAATGATGTTTCTCTGTCTTTATGAAATCCTGGATAACGGCGACTATCGATGGGTATTTCATCTAAGAGCAAGTCAAGATTTCATGCGAAAACGCCAACAACTTGCACTACCATCAAGTAAGAACCCGGCATTTGGAAGTCTTGCTGCGTTTTCAGAGCGATACTTTGCTTTTCAAGATGTTATAAGCAGAACAGCTTGTGGAAATTCACCTATCTTTGGCCTGGAATATTGGCAAAGACCGGACCATACGGAGGATATTGATGCGTGGATGGGTTGCAGTCCGGCCATGGCATCTGTGATTTTCAAGATTACTGAACTGGCGAGGACACGAACTCGGGATATGTCTCAAGAGGATTATGAGATACAAGTCGAGGAGCTTGATAGGGAGCTGACCCTTGTGAGCTCCAATATCACCGTTGTTGAGGCTATGGATGAGAATGTCAGGCGATGTGTCAATCTGAAGAAGACCTCGGTGCAGATATACTTCCACTGTCTGCTTCGAGATGCAGATCCTTCTACGCCACAGGTCTCCCAGCTTGTCATCAAGGTCCTTCATAGTATTCACGACCTTATCCAACAAGGCAGCGCCGCAGGACTTCTGTTCCCTCTGTTCGTCGCAGCCGTGGAGCTAGATCCTTTGAATGATGACAAGATCTTCGCTCACGGTGATCAAGGCACCTTCTTATCTGGAAGACAGCTTGTCTTGGAGACTCTTGATGCCATGATAGGCTTGACGCTGGCGAATGTCGAGAGAACAAAAGCGGTGATTCTAAAAGTCTGGCGCATGAGAGATTTACATACCCAAAAGGACTCGCCGGTTTTGGTTACTGGGGATTCGAATGATTGGAACACATTCGTGAGTCCGTATACTCAAAATCTGAATTTGGCATAGATGGGCTGGGAAAAGATTGTATAAAACCGCATGGTATGGGTTATGGTAGCGTGTATATATACTAATGAATAATGATGGAATATGCCACTTCTGGGGACTTGTTCTATAATTCGTTGAAACATCTTTACCTCAGAAGAAACCCAGGAAATACTGTGTCCTCCGGATCGATAAAGAAGTTCATCCTCCCAACCAAGTTAGCTGTTCCTCTCACTCTCGGAATACAAGCCGGGAACTCGACAGGGCTCTCCCCCTCGGAAACAATATCTGCTTCAAATACTGTATCCATTATAGATCGGTGCAGAAGCTTTGACTTTCCAGCTCCCAGTTTTCCCTCGGCCAAAAGCACTGCTACTCTTGAAGCTGTACCTGAGCCACAGGGAGAGCGATCGATCTGGCCATCTGCAAAGACAGTGACGTTGCGTTGGAGTACTTCCCCAGCTGGTCCAGTACCTTCGTCATTGAAGAATATGACACCGTATAGATCGTACGTGTCGTAGTGCGCTCGAGTTCCTAGAGAAGCTTTGATCTCGCGTCCAAGGTTGATGAAGTTGATGTACTGGCTGGGCTCAACCTTGAGGCCCAGCTGAGCTGCGTCGATGGTAGCGTAGACAGCTCCTCCGAATGATAGATTGACCTTAACATCAACACCCCGTGATGGGACATTTACAGATAAGCCCTTGGCAATCTGATAACTCCTGACGTTGATAAAGTCGCCATGGATTGGCTTGCCGTCCTTGACAGCAATCTTCGCGGTAACCCTCCCAGAAGGAACGTCGATAACGACATCAACACTCCCATTTTCTGGCGCTTTAACAAGACCCTTTGTAACAGCCCAATAACCCAGAGCTATAGTCCCATGTCCGCACGCCGTTGAGAAGCCGTCTTTGTGCCAGAACAAGACTCCGAAATGAGCACCGGGATCATTCGGGGGCGTTATAAAACCACCATACATGTCCGCATGGCCACGTGGTTCATGACATAGGGATTGCCGTAGTTGGTCAAGGGGGTGATTGGTAGTGTTAGTTACAGTGAGGCGACGTTGAGCGACAGTCTCGCCTTCGGGGAGATGACCGGCCGGGAGGGTTTGGACGATGCGGAAGGGTTCGCCGGCAGTGTGCCAGTCTTCTGTCTCGATCCAGAATGACATTTTGAGCAGATCATCACCTGGTTATTTTGTTAATTACTGATATTAATTCATGGTCAAGTTCTGGTATTGATGCTATTTATCTGGCGATCTGAGATGTCCCGGTCGCTGATCAAAGCCGATCGGAAGCTCACGCCGACGCGGGGCCCCAGCTGTGCCGGCTCAGTCCCCGGGCCGGTCAATCAATCAACCAATCGAGCCCTGAAACGATTTCCCTCCAGGGCCCTTCCTTCAGTGTCACCCTACCAAATTTTAAGCACCGCTAAACCACCAAATCACAGCTCCTCGTTGAATGTCAAGCTTTAATCCTCCGGCAGTTGAATCATGACGAAAACGTGTACCGATCTGTAACTCAAAAACAACAAACAAAACAAGATGACAGATCGATCGGTGCGACAGTTGTATCAGATTCGTCACCCAAAAGAAACGAGACCGGGAACAAGTAGATACTGTGCATGAGCTACGTTTCCCCTATACAGTACATATCTGTCCTTGAAGATCAGGGCAAGCATTCACTGAATGTGTAAAAGTGGCGCTATTCTCAGTGGCGCATTTCATGAACTGACAATCCAAGGGTTGACACGCGGCAAACAAACCGGCAATAAACATCCCCAGGGAAAACAAATTAATAGAGTTTTTATTTAATTTATAAGGTTAATATTATCCATACGCAATTACTCCTTTTCAGTGGGGAAAACAGGCCACACACGCGATTAACTTTTCCAACCTAATCTAATCTTGACTGTCACTGAAGAAAGAAAAAAAAAAAAAAAAAAAGGATTGGCAGGACGGGAATGGAAAAAGCTTGTTTGTTTTGGCGGAATGCAGGGGCTTTTGGTGCTGGCACGCAGAGCTGAAAAGGGCTCCCTTGCTGTTTTAGTCAGGGGTGCTTTATTGCGTGGCGCTGGCTATTGAATGTCCGTGCTGCAACGGAGGGAGACTAGCGATTGACTACTGAGCTTGACATGAGCTTTAGTTTAGAGATGAGGGGACCTGGACATGGGAAGTGGGAGGGATTCTTGTTCCGTCCGTTGAGGGGTTCTTTTCTTTTACTTTTCTAGGGGTCGAAATGTCTGTGTCCGTACCTAATAAAGTAATATCTTGTTGCCTTCCGTGTCCGTGGCCATTGTGACAGGTGACACTGCATTTTTCGTACACCATCATATCATCGGCTGTTTTACTCTGTCTCTCTTTCTTTTCTTTTTTTTTCGGTTTTTTTTTTTTTTTTTTTTACTGCCATTCATTCATCCATTCATTCATTCCTTCTCCTTTGCTGATCCCCTTCTGAATCACCTTGTTTCCCTCTTTTCTCCCCCGTGGCTCTTTAGCTCTTGTCTCTCCTTTTCCCTCCGCCCAACCCAACTGCTTTTGGACACGCACTCCATCTAGGCATGCCGTTAGTTCATTCCAAGCGCCCTCCATTCATACCATCATGCCCCAACGGTCTCAGGGGGTAAAGCAAGGGACGCAACCCTTCCTACGCCACCAGAATGTCTCTTCTTACCTCTCCACGGCCAAGAGAGCTCTTTATCTTCTCATCTCGTCACTTCGCAGGCTCTTAGCCTTCACCCGACGCATAACCACATTCTCTCACATCATGTCGGAATCATCACGGCCCATGGCCTTTGCGGCGAGATTTCTCCCAATCGTCTTTTGTCTGGTCTTGCTGGGCTCGTTGACGTTTCACAATGTCTATTCTTCGGATGATCCGTATCGATGTAGAGCGCTGCTGGGCGAGAGTGAACGGAATGGAAGCTGGATCCATGCTCCGGATGAGACGGGTGCGAGGAAGCCCTTCACAAATTGGCAGCCTGATGGATGTATGCTGCATCATTACACGGCGCAGGACATAAAGGATTGCATGGGTGATCGCCATTTGGTCTTTTCTGGCGACTCGACGACACGACAGATATACTGGGGCACTGCGCGATTGGTAAATCATGCCCGCCCGCATCCGCGCATTGTTCTGCTACTGACTGGTAATTAGTTGGATCGTCAGAAGGCCATGGAAGGTCGTAAGAAAGCCAAACCTCACAGAAGCTACAACACAACCTTCAATGGCGTACGAATGCTGCACATCTGGAACCCGTTTTACCATACCGAACCAGGCCACCCTCTCCGAGAACAGCTCGAGCGAATCAGCGAGGACAAGCACAAGCACAGCCAGATCAAAGAGTCCGCTGAAGAGAAAGCGAAGCGAAAGGAAGTGCATCATGGCTCCGATCCTGGCCTCATCATGTTGGGCGCTGGTGCTTGGTACGCCGGTAACTTTTTCGGCAATGAGTCTGACAAGCGATTCGCCGTGGCCCTCGACAACATCACCGACATCCTCCATTTGGGAGACCTCACCAAATGGGGTACAGGACCAATGGACCCTGTTGAAGGCGTTGGCAATGAAGTCTTCCTCGCCCCCGTCGCACCCCCATACTATAATGAACTCCCCAAGTCCCGCACTGGACCTAAAGGTATTCAAAAGGGCGAGGTCGAAAACATTGACAAAGTCATCTACAGCCAGGAAGAGGAGCACAACCTCCGTCTGCTCCGAGCATTCCCTCAACTCTCGCTCAACCAGCCTGAGGCTATCGTCGATAGGACCCAGACCGGCTTCCATGTCATTGACACCGTCGCTGAGATCAAAGCCAACATCCTGCTCAATGCCCGATGTAACGCCAAGCTTGATCGAATGAACGGATACCCCTACACTCGAACCTGCTGCACAGATTACCCCACGCGATCATGGGTCCAGATCGCCATTCTCGGCTTCACTACTCTCTATGTCATTGCGTGCATCTGCTACGAGGGCGTCACTCTCGTCTCATCCATCGAGATCAAGTGGCTCGATATGAAGGTTGGCATGTTTGCTGTCTCTCTTCTCTACTGTTTCGCTGCCGACCGTACCCATCTGTTCTCCAAGGGCATGAAGGAGTTTATTCCAAACGAGTTCTACCTCCTCATTTCAATCTGCCTCATCATTGCCGGACTCACCATCCGCAAGACGAAGTTCCGTGCGCCTCGTCTTCCAGTCGCTGAGGCTGCCGCCGCCCCTACCACTACCACTGTGACGATTGATGAGGATGCTGGCGTTCTGTCGAGAGATCAGACTGAAGAATGGAAGGGCTGGATGCAGGCTGCCATTCTTGTTTACCACTGGACTGGTGCAATTCGCAATCTTCCCATCTACATCTTCATCCGATTGCTTGTCGCTGCCTACCTGTTCCAGACTGGATACGGACATACCATCTACTTCCTCTCCAAGAAAGACTTTTCATTCCGTCGCATTGCAAGTGTCATGTTGCGCTTGAACATGCTGAGCTGTGCCCTTCCTTACGTCATGGGAACTGACTACATGTTTTACTACTTTGCGCCTCTTGTCAGCTTCTGGTTCATGGTCGTCTATGCCACCATGGCCATCTGCTCCGGCTTCAACGATAGTGTCAAGATCGTCACGAGCAAGATCTTTGCCTCTTTCATCATCGTTACAGTCATTCTCAACTTCACCCCTCTCACCCAATGGACTTTCGCAATCCTCGATGTCATCTTCCGCATCAAGTGGAACCTCGACGAGTGGATGTTCAGAGTCACCCTTGATGGAGCCATTGTGTTTGTCGGCATGCTTGCTGGTGTCGCGCAACAGCGACTCGAGCGTGATTCTGCTTGGTACACCAACTTCAAAGCTGCCATCATTCCCTCCGCCCTGTCAATCCTCGGCTATGCTTACCTCTGCACATACACTGGCGACAGAAAGGTCTACATCATGATGCACCCTGTCATTGCGGCGGTGCCTATTCTTGCCTTCATCGCTCTCCGAAACGCTACTGTTACCATGAGGAACTACTACTCTACTGCCGCAGCGTGGCTCGGTCGATGCTCTCTTGAGACATTCATCCTGCAGTTCCACGTCTTCCTGGCCGCTGACACCAAGGGCGTTCTTCTCTTGGATATCTTCAAGGGCGATGCCAGTCTCCTCAATGACCGCTGGCGAGATCTCGCAGTCATTGTCCCCATCTTCTTCTGGGTCAGCCACCTGGTCGCCGAAGCATCCGGCAAGCTTGTCAAGCTCATTCTGGGCGAGGCTAAGCCAAAGCAAGGCATCCCAGAGATTGTGGAAGATGATGAAGAGGGGGGCGAGCTGAAGATTGTCGAGCCTGTATGGGAGAACATGCCCATGCTCAACAACGTCCACTTGGACCGCGCAAAGGACTTTGCCAAGTCTGTTACGACTGGCCTTCACATGCGCGTTGCAGGCATCCTTGGAGTGATGTGGTTGCTCAACTGGGTAAGTTAACTTCCGTTGGTAATTAAAAGGGTAATGCTAACATGTTGCAGTTGTACTAAAACGCTAAAGCGTTCATTCATGGCTCTTAGAGGGCGTTTTGTGTTTCGGTTTGTTTGGTGATTAGGTGTACATGGGTCCTGTAGACTTGAATATAGAAATTGAGACTCGATATCTTATGATCATATCTATGCCTCCAGTCTGTAGTGTAACCCCTGCTTCAATCCATCGGCTACTGCTTGTTCTGTGTTATTTCTTCCACGGAATTTACTTGCCGCGGGTCATATCTTCCTTCTGATCTTACAGTGCTATAGCAGAAAGATACCTCCCTCTCGATGCCTTATGCATACCTTCAACCATGCCAATCCAAAACCTTAACGCCATCACACCAAAACAGTATCCTCCTCCCTCATCCCAGCCCACTTCCAACAAGCATTCCACAACAACTCCCTCTTATGGACATCTTTGCACGCAATATCCTCTTCATCACGTCTGGCACCCATAAAATATCCTTTCGCACCCTTGAATCTCTCGCCAACACTCAGCTCAACCAGCTCTCGACCTGATTGCGCTGCTGGCCGCATAGTATCGGTGAAATGTCGAAGAATAGGGAGTGATATCAGTACAAGATTAAATGCAAACCGCATGAACGGCGTCTGAATCCTGTGCGCACGGGAGTCGACCATGCCGCCTGGATCCATTGCTATAGCTGTAATACCACAGAGTTTGGGGTTCTGATATGTCAGCTTGAGGATATCCAGTGAGTGACTATAGCTTACCTTTCCAAGCTTGGCGTTGAGGTCGTGCATGAACATGATATTCGCCAACTTCGAATTTCCATACCGATGGAATCCTCCATCGTACTCTTTTCCCTTCTTATCTGGCTTCGGCTTGACTAAAAGCTCAATATCCTCTGGAATACCAGGTCGTTGCTTAAAAAGCGGATGTGAACGAGTTGTATAGTGCGTATCCGACCCAAGCATCACAATCCTCCCATCACTCGCCATACTTCCGATCAACTTTAGCACCAGAACAAAATGGGATAAATGGTTAACCTGAAATGTTCTTTCAAAACCATCAGGGGTATAAACCTGCTCTGTCACAGACATGGTGAACGCGTTGCAGATGATAGCTTTTATTGGTGGTAGTTCGCCAGAAGCTACTCTCTTTGCTGTGTTTTCGGAGAAGGTTCGTACGTTGGAGAGAAGAGAGAGGTCGAGAGCTTCGATGGAGGATTTGGAGTGTGAGGAGAGGATGGAGGAGAGTTGGGCGGTGTTGGGGTCGGAGGGAGATGCATTGCGGACTGTTGCGAGGATGGTGTATGATGGATGGGTCTTTATGAGGTGGGATATATAGGCGAGGGCGAGAGAGCCATTGGCACCGGTTACGATGATTGTTCCCGTCATGTTGATAGTGTAAGACTTGAGCTGCTGTGATAGCTTCGGAGGATCGTATATTATCAAGGCAACTTTTGCTGATGATCTTGGCCGGAGAGAATTATGATGATTATAGAGTGATTCTTGTGTTACTTATATAAATACAATGCAATGGCTTTTCTGGTTTGAGTTGCAATTTTATGAGTGAATCCTTTTGCTTGGCGGAGTTGGCTGGAGTTCCGGGTAGGTCGGAGTTCCGCGGAATTCCCAGGCATTCGCAATCCGGGACAGCTCCTCTACGCATTAGTTAATCGGCAAGTCAATAATTCTCAGTATCAAATTCAATCACTCCTCTAACACTATGTCACTAATACTCCATAGACCAGTCCCCTTGTCTGAGTTTCTAAACGGTAGGAACCGTTAGGTTCGTGAGCCAGTGGCGTTTCACAGAAGCCACTTTAGCATTAAGGTTATGTATGGCTTACCTAGGGACCCTTCAGAACTTCTGAAATCTTATATTAACATTCTCCTGGGTCATGGCTGGGCCACGATGTCGTAGTTCAGCTTCAATAGCGTCACAGTCTTGATTGACCAATGACCTCATTATTATCAATCTGATCCACATCGCGAGTCTCTAAAAGCCGACGCCCATAGCCGCCCGATGACTGATTACAAATCCCATAACCGACACCAAACAATTAATATATAGTCCCGAACACTAGGGATTCAGAACAACTTCAGGGCAACTCCAACATGGCGGATCGAATTCGATATAGCAAGTCTCAGCTTGAGAAGTACTACGATCGGATTGCCTTGCCGGCATCTGATCGCCAGTACGACATCAGCAACCTCTCATCTAAAGATCAACGGTCCTACCTCAACACTTTGACAAAACAACAAATTCTTACAGTTCCCTTTGAGAACCTTACTCTTCACTACTCATGGCATCGCACCGTCGACGTCAATGCCGATCATCTTTACAATAAGATCGTGAATGAGAAGAGAGGCGGTTACTGCATGGAAAACAACACTTTTTTCAACACAGTCCTTCTCTCGCTGGGTTATCATACCTATATGGTTGGATCAAGGGTCTTTAATCCTGATGCTGGGAGATTCGGGGGCACTTCACATTGTCTCAGCTTGGTGATTATCGATGGGAAGACATTTGCCGTTGACGTTGGCTTTGGGGGACGGAATCCGACTGAGCCGTTGGAAGTTGAGCGTGAACTTGTTCACACGGGATCAAGTGGTTTCCAAATGCGATTGCGGCATGATATCATTGCACAAAATGTCAGCAATCAAAAGCTCTGGATATATGAATATCGATCCCGCGATGGAGGCGAGTGGGTTCCTCAATGGTGTTTCATGGACTATGAGGTTCTGCCAGAAGATATTCGAGTCTTCAACATGTCTCCTTCCAAAAGTCCTTCAAGTTTCTTCACTTTCAAGGTTGTCAGTGTACAGTTCACTTCTGAGAAGGAGGATTATTCAGACGGAAGTCCTAGGGACTTGAAAAATGTGGGAGGTGCTATTGATGGTGCCTTTATCATCGATGGGAATTTATCCAAGTATAGAAAGGGTGGAGAGACTAAGTGGGAAAAGACTTTCAAGACGGAAGAGGAGAGGCTAGAAGCTTTGAGAAAGTATTTTGGTGTAGAGTTGACCAAGGAGAACGAGAGGGCTATCAGTGGGACAGCTGGCGCTATACAATACTATACAACTGGATCATAGCCGTTGGCATTAGAATATATACTTACCCCTTACATCAAATTGCTTGCCCGATACGCTTTCTATGATACAAGCCATGACTGAAGATATTGTAATGAAAATGAACTGAACTACACCATAGATCGAAAAAGTATGGTAGCCAGTTCATTCATCACTGAAACTCAATATCATCCAAAAGCGCCCACGCGGTCGAAGGACTCATCTGAAAATCACCTTCATAGGACATATCCCCCTTCGCCAATATAGTGCGGTAAACCTGCCCCTTAGCCCTTCGATCCAGCTGATGAGAAATAGATAGTATTGTCTCAAATGGCTCTTTCGGCAGATATTTCATCACATCGTCAAAAACTCCAAAGCAACTATCCAAAAGCTTTCGATCTTGCGCGACGAGATCATGGTCTGGAAACTCAATCATATTAACTATAATGAGGATCAGACATGGGAGCGCGGTGCATGTATGAAGCCTATCACCTCTGTCAGTGCTAGCAGCATAAGAAGCTCCGGGGGGGGGGGCTTACCATAGAATATACTCTGTCAGTTTTGCCGAACTGATTAATTCAAGACAAACTCGAGCATTGCCAACGCATTCGTCCCATCCTGCTGGCAGAGGTGTAAGGTCCGCTCTTTTAACCTCGCCATCAACGTCGTCACTGATATCTATCACCGCAGGTGAGAGATACCGCCTCACTCTGTTGATCCATGTATCTTCAAAGGTGAATATCGAGTGAATTTTGATCCGAGTCTCAATATGGCGAGACCATAAGTTCGTCATCATATCCCTCGCTAATGGGGATAATTTCTTGTCAATACCCTCTGTGGTGCGAAGCTCTAGGGGTATTTCGTCCACCCATTCTTGAAGCAATTCTTCTATCAGAGCGATTGATCTGGCTTTCCTTTCTGGTGTCAGGGTATGAGACTTCTGGCTGTAGAGGAGATCATGGGCTTTTCCTTGGATGAATGCAAACTTGGCACATGAACGGAGGTAGTTGAACCGAATTGTGTCAGTTGATGAGGTGATGATACCAAGATTTTCTTCAAGGTTCGCTTCTGGTAGGTCCATGTCTGTTTCACAGTCCGGCTGGTGATACGGGCATTGAGACCTTTGAGCCATTTCCTGCCAGGCGTTAGTACCACGGGTGCAATTGGCGAGTTCAACGTACCCTGTCGTAGATGTATGTAAGCCAGAACAAACGAGTTCTATGCGCCTGTTCCGATTTCGTCAGTCCTGCCAATGCCTTCTTCGAGTTAAGCCGTAGAATTTGCGCAAGCCGAATGGCACTCCCAGTTAGAACAATAGCAACTTGGACTTCTGAAGACCCTTGGAACAGGATCACCATACCCAGAAGCACTTGCAGTCCCATCAAATCCTGGCCCTGCGCCATTAACTCTGACATAACAGACCGCACATTGCGAATAGTTTGGGAAAATGCAGTGTCATCCATTGCCTTTCCATCAAGGATGCGATAGTTGATAGCCAGGACGACATTTATAGCAGCCCATGCGACCGTAGAGCGCTTGGTGGATGAAGAGTACCAATCGAGAAGCATGCGCATGAATGCATTCTCCTCGAATAATGGGATTATCTTGTTATAATTACGGAAATAGTTGTCCACATGTGGGAGGACGTCTGATAGAGGAGCGAGGTTGAGCTGATCCGAGCTCGCAGACTTGGTCAATTGAGAGCCCGCATTTGAGATGGCTGTGTGTTGGCAATAGACTACGTTAAGCGGTGTCTGAATTGGTGAAATGCCCCAACTGTTTGAAGATCCAGAGACATCAATATCGTTGAGGGAAATGTCGAGTCCTGGCTGTGTTTGCGGTACTCCAACAGTTCGTCCCCCAAGCGCTGTCAAGAGAGCCTCAATGTTAGCTAAGCGCTCTTCAAGAGCGGTCATACGGTCGGGCCTTTGCGATCATTAATAACGTTGAAACTTAACTCAATTACAGGTACCTACTGGGTCTCAGATTGGCTTGAAGGGGCTGGAGTGATTCCGCCATTCCGAGGCGCCTTTCTTCGATTTGCAACTGTCGTCTTGCAGGCAACGGCGTATAGTGTACAATTAGAGCATGTCGGTTTGCGCCCGTCGCATTTAATTTTCCGCGACACACAGTAATCGCACGCTACAGAACGACATTAGACTACTTCCATATGATACTTTGTCGTAATCTCACCTTTTCGTCTACTTGATTGCGCTGTGTCCATATCGATTCTTAATTGAACAGATCTCAATTGATTGAAACCTCCAGTGCCACTCACTACCAGATCAGATTGTCGGATATGGCGCAGCGGAAAGCCCGCCAAACTCCGCCGCATTAACAGGGGCTTTCGGGGGTTCTAGGGTGCCTCGACATGGGCTTGAACCTTGACAATCTCCTGAAAATCACCCCTTATCGTGGCAAAATGTGAGGATATCTATGATGCTACCCAATTTCATGTTTGCGCTAGAGAACAGTTGATATCTGATTTATCCTGTTATCTCAGCGTTTCACGATTTTGTCTGCCTCACATTCTGAGACTTCAGTGGCGGAACGCGGGCTTGGCGTCTGGCGGAAGATAATTTAAACGCCCCGGAGGCGACAAGATGCGGGGATTGAATCATGGATCTCACTCAGGCTGTGCCTCACTTGCTCACACTCACTCAACAAATCCCTTCAATCTCCAGTTTAACAAACAAACTCCATTTTATTGCGTCCCAAGCGCGAAAGCCAAGTGCTCTAGCTTGTCTAGCTTCTTTCTAATCGCGTATGTCGCGTGTCGTGTCTAACTTGATCTATCGTTTATGTCTATCACAATTGTCTATCATAACCTAGCGCTTTGCCTCAGACCAGTACGAGTACGAGTACCAGACCCGGAGCTCTAGTCCTTGTTCCATCGCATAGCGCCAGGTCTGGCAGGGTCGTGCTCGACGTACTTGAGCGTGCCGAAGATGGTCCACAGCTGGCCCAGGAAGTTTCGGTCGTCGTGGCAGTAGTGGTCGCCGATGACGGGCTTGATGGCCTCGGTGGCCTCGTCAGCCTTGTAGAAGGGGATCTTACTGCGAGGTGTTAGATGTGAATTGGTGCCAACGAGACGGGCAACTTACGGGAACAGATGGTGAACAACGTGCTTCTCAATGATGCCGTGGAAGAGGTGCTTTCCGATGAAGCCAAACTCACGGTCAACGGTGGCGAGAGCTCCCTTGACGTAGGTCCAACCCTCAGCGGTGTAGTGAGGGAGCTCGGTGTGGTGGTGGTGGAGGTAGGTAATGGCAACTAATCAATTAGCAACAAGTCGATCGATCCGAATGATCTTGAACTTACCGAGCCAGTGGTGAACCCACAGGTAGGGAACAAGGTAGAGGTAGAGAATGGTCGAAACACCAACTTGCTTGGAAGCAAAGTACAGAGCAGTTCCCATAAGAGCAAGACCGATATCGGAGATGAGGATGAAGATGGCCTCGTTGGGGCGGAAAACAGCGCTGGTAGGCTCGAAGTGACTGACTCGGAACCACTTGGAGAGGCCAGTCTTGGGCTCCCACTGCTTGCTGCCCTTGCCGGAGCTAGCATTGAAGAAGAGATACGCCTGCCATCCGAAAAGCTGGTGGAAGATGAGCTTGACCATCTGAGCGGCGGGGGTATCCTCAACAAGCTCAGCGACATCAATGCCAGCAATCATGAGCGACTTGGAAGGCTTGGGCTCAGTCTTGGGGACGAAAGCCATGTCGAGATCCATGTGGCCGGTGAAGCGGTGGTGGCGGTGGTGAGAGTACTTCCAGCTGAAGTAGGGGACAAGGAGGAACGAGTGGAGGAACCAGCCGGTCACATTGTTGACCTTTCCGTGGAGAGAGAAAGCACCGTGGCCGCACTCATGGCCGAGAATCCAGACACCGGTGCAGAAGAGACCCTGGACGAAGCCGTAGACCATCCATGCTGCGACGCGGAGGGTCTGGTCGGGGATGCTGGGGATGTAGGTGAGAGCAGCCCAGACGAGGGTAGAGACCATGGCAAAATCGCGGAAGACGTAGTAGAATGAGGTGACGAGTGAGGGCTGGAAGCAGTGCGCGGGGATGGCATCCTTGATGGTCTTGATATCGGGGAACTGAGGTTCAGACTTGGCCTCAAGAGTGACCTGAGCACGAGTTAGGAGTGCGACGAGGGGAGCTTCTTGACCGACTTACCTTGGGGAGGTCCTCGACCACAACAGTGGTGGCAGTTCGCTGTCGAGTCGCCATTGTACTAACGTATGCAGAAGATGCAATTGTCAAGCAAGATTCACTCGAGAGGAAGAGGAAGAAAGTTTAAAGAGGACGAGAGAAAGAAGAGAGGCGGGGGGTGACGGGGAGAAGAAAAAGGTTCCCGCCCCAACAAAGCTCTTATTATTTATTCCTACCTAGCTAAGGTACCGACCGATACCAGACCTCGTCTCAGGATTACGGCTCTTGACCTAATCCGAAATAGCATACGAAAAAAAAACTTCTGAGAATTTAGAAAGACCGCCAAAACTTCAGGGACCCATGAATAGGGGTCCAGAACTTGGACTCGTGGCAGGCCAATCACGGCCCCACGATGTGCGGGAGATCATGGAGAGTTGAGGGAGACGTGTTCACGATGTGGAGCAACGAAAAAGGACCCTTAAGCTGTGAGTGAGCTTAGCACAGAGGTTAACCGAGTGGGTTCTTTCTTGCAAGGGAGCCTTGCTGCTTGCTATACAGTGCTACTATTTTGTTGAGAGCTCTTCAATTGCGGTGAGAGAGCCGTGGGGATCGCCTCTTTCTGATACGAAAGGTTAAAATGGCAGAGCAGAGAGAAGAGGCAATTTCGAGAAGAGAAGATCTAATCTCACATGCTTGTCTTGGGTTCCTGAAGAGAGTGGAGCACCCAAACTCAACTCGCAGATAAGGGTCTGACCTTTCGTGTGTGGCTGAATGGTCACGTTATTTAGAGCGCCGCAGAGAAGACTTCTGGAACAAGAGTTGTTCCGCTAGATAAATTTGAGAGTTTTTTTTTTCTTCAGTGGTGGTGCTGATTGAGTCGCGTAGGGACGGACCAAGGGAGCTTTTGTGGACTGGGGCCAAGGTTAAGCGCCTCTTCTTGAGTCAAGCCTGTTCGAGTCAAGGTTTCACATGTTGACACTGATTCAATGCTTCATGCTTCATGCGTGGAGGTGAGGTTCCATGCTGAGTTGAAGGCAATTGAGAGACGCGGTAAGAAACGCGACCGAGGTTATGAGAGACGACAATACCGGCAATTTTAGGATAAAGGCACCTTGAAGATAAACCTTATGCAAGTTGACGATGAACTCAGGAGACTCCTGCTTTAACTTCCGACTTGAGGCCTTTGATTGGTACTAGGTAGATCCCTCAGACCTCAAACTCTCTTACCTCAGCATTCATCATCGTCTTTGCATGCATTAAACGCTTTGTTTAGGCGTCAAACGGCCTCATGAGGCTTTTATCACGCTTGGTATTTTTAGCTCTACATTTCCAGTTCTCACTCGTTAACGGTTATCGCTCCCCGAGGTTCATGTGATAATTGATGCCATTCTATTATTCGTATGCCGCTTAAGGGCTGATCTCTATCTTTATGTTTAATGCGATGCGTGCACTATGTACCATACCATGTTTTAAAAAAAAAAACCCAGTCCAGTAACAAACAATGAGTACCCTTGCCAATTGGTCTTTGCGCCTGTTCATCTCATCCACGAAACCATGGGCTCCCTCCCTCGTATGTATCGGCCCCTCGTACATTATCGTAACAGTTCATTTCGTTATTATGCCCCCATCTCGTTTCTAGAAAATGAATGAGCACACAAAGACCAGGCATGTATAAATAGTAGTAGTCGTGTATTCCAACTCGAACCACGCAGCCTGACCGCCGAAAGCAATCTTCTTGCTCTGGGTGGTGGGATGCGCCACCTGCGTCTTTGGATCTCGGTTCAGCAGGTCCTCGCGGTCGGGCATGGCCGGCGGGTCAATTGCGTAGGAGACTGGTGTCCAGAGCGAACTGCAGATGAAGAGGAAAGTGAGAGGTGGCCAGAACGCGTGGGTGAGAAGGGCGGTGAGTGTGTCGCGAACGGTGTGAGTCGTGACGAATGATCGGAACGATGTGAGAACTACAGCGACGAGGGTGAGGTACACAAAGGCGAAATGGAAAAGAGCCATGTAGTTGATGAGAATGCCCCAGAGACGTCGGAACATGTTCTTTCGGAGCTTGGCATCGCGCTCGTTAAGGGCTGAGCCGAGCGATCCTGTCGGCTTGAAGGCTTGAGTTTGACCGCCGAGCCATGTTGGCAGGATGAATGATCGGATGAGGCAGAGCGCGATGTAAGGAGACATCCAGAGCTGGTATCGCGAACCTCGCTGACCTGTGTGATAACCTGCGGGAATGAAGAGAGCAAACTCGCAGAGACGGTTAGAGATGACGGATGCGAAACACGCGCGGATCAACCATCGGAGCTGTTCGTCGGTAGCATATGCCACAAGAGGCTTCTGCATGATCAGGATAATCGGAATGGCGAAGAGCGAAATGGTAAGCAGAATGGTGTACATGCTCAACGAGGCGTACAAGAAACCCGAGAATCGCTGAGCGGTGGTCATCTGGCGAACCTTGTCACCCCAAAGACAAAAGTTCAACTTGAAAGATGTATCGACTGTTCCGATGGCCCATCGCGTTCGCTGCTTAAGATGACCGCCATAGTCTTCAGGAACAGTGCCAAACTGAAGAGGTTCGTGGATGAAAGCTGTCTTCCAGCCCTTTCCGAGCATGAGAGTCGATGTAGCGACATCCTCGGCCAGAGATCCAAGAGGGAAGTTACCAATCTCGTCAAGAGCTTCACGACGAGCGACGTAGCCTGATCCAGTGCACCAAGCGACACCTAGAGCGTCCTTGATGGGCTCAATAACGTGGACGAAGAAATCGAGACTTTGGGCGAGAGGGTCCGAGGGAGGGGTGTTGTAGAAGAGCTGAGGAGGGCAAGCGAGAGCCATCTTGGGGTCGATGAGCATGTGAGGAAGAATAGCACGGAGCCAGTCACGCTCGGGAATCTGCAATTGTAAGCATGTCGTCGGTCAATGTGCGGGGATGGCTTACCATATCAGCATCCAGAGCTGCCATGAACTGACCAGCACCTCCAGGCAGCTTGTGTACCTCATCAAGACCATAGTTCAGGTTACCCGCCTTGAAATGATGAGGTTGACCAGGAATCTTGACTCTAGCCATGTAGTACAGGTTCGGGTATATCATGGACAACTTCGCGCATGCTTCCTGCAGACCAGCAGACTTTCCATCATCGAGCAGAATGACTCTGTATCGATCCTGGGGGTAATCCAGATCACACGCCGCTCGCACCGTATCCATCACCAGATCATCGTCTTCACCACAGCAAGTGATGAATGCATCGACAGTGGGCACATCGTTGCCTGTCAATCGCAGCTTCGGGCGGTTCCTCTTCTTCATCGACCACATTGTCCACGTGTTATGCATCAATGACGGAATAGCCGTTGCAATCTCAACACCGATGAATATCCACGCACCAGCATACGTCGTATCCGCCGCATTCTGCGCCCAAATAACACAAGCAATTCTCAGCGCAAGATACGCCATGTAGAGACCAGTATTCGCAAACGTGAGAAAGGGAACAAGCCTAAACACCCATCGCTTCCAACCTCCCCAGATCTCAGCGTCGTCGCGCTTATGGACATGCTGAATAGTGCTGCTGTCAACGATGTAATCCTTGTTATAAAGTGTGTTTGCGCTGCTGCTCTGAGGCGAACCTCCGCCGGGCAGAAGCGCAGCGAGACTCAGGTGGCTCTGGTTCTGTTTGACTGAGTCAGTGACGTTGGACGATTTGTTGACGAGGGTGCGGGAGCTGACCATTAGGCTGGATGGTCTCCAGTCGACGGACGAATTGCCAGGGTGGTGATGCAGACGAGCTGGTGTTTCTCTGCCGCTTCGCAGTGTCGGCGATGCAGAGCGTGAACCACCCGGTGTGTCGTTGAAGTACTGCCCAGGGCTATTGGCAATGTGAGGAGGCCATTCAGGCGCTGGACTGTAATCGTCAAAGTGCGCTGGTGAAGGCCTAGCGGGTCGTCCCTGCTCAGTGACAGAGCGGCCCTGGCCCTGAAACTCTTCTGTTGAAGACTGATAGGGCGAATACGGCGTGTATTGCTGCTCTGGGGGACCGTATGGAGAGTGGAGGTCTTGCTGTTGGAAGTACTCCTGCTGCTGATACTGTCTCTGCTCATGCTGCTGCTGATGTTGACGCTGCACGTCGATCTCTACCATCTCTCTATACTCCCTCTCCTGGTCCCCCTCTGCATAGCCATGATGCCCGTTCATCTTGACTCTGTACGGGTGAGACGCATGCGTTTAGGTTCCACAGGCACAAAGTGGTACGAAAAAAGTATGCAAGCCGATAAAGTCAATGGCGTATCTTGGCGAACCTTGGGTGTTGTTGTTTATAACGAGTGACTGGTACTTCTGCAAACGATGTATGAAAAGGAAAAGAAACACCAAGAGCTCAAGAAAACGAGAGATGATTGACTAAGGTAGAAAGAAGAAGAAAAAAACAAGGGAGAGAGAGAGGAGGAGAGTACATAGAGACAAGAGGCAGATCCGATGGATGGATGGGGGTGTGTTGATTTGAGTTTAGGTCCCCAGTCTCTGCAAAGTATGTACACCTCAGTGTAGCCCAGTCCAGTATTGGTTCAGGATTGGTTTATTCTTGGAATAAACAAGCTCCCAGCCCATCAACACGAGCGAACCACCCGAGCATGCCGTGACACTAATCCAGGAACAACTAGCAGACACACTAACACGACACCCCCTTCGTATCGCAGCGCAGGGGTCAATCCCGGGTTTAGATCAGGGGCACTTTCAGCTGCCAGCGTGCTATCAGCTTGCCCACTGCGCTACGTGATTGGCATGTCGGCATTTCCACAGGCCACTCCGCACATGCAAGGGAGGGGGGGAGGGAGTGTGCATTGCATTGGCTGGCAGCCAATTTGGGAATAACGAGCCTGTGCGAATGATAACGTCTACGCAGTTGCAAAAGCTTGTTCGTTTTTCCCTCCTCCATTATTCGGAGGTCAATCAATTCGATTCAATCCTTTTTTCTCTCTTCTCTGCTCAGAAAACACCAGCAGGAAACATGACGATCAGGTTCCTCGTCAATTTTGGCCTTTTGGCCCTTCCTATCGCCATCACGCTGGGTGTGTTGATCGGTCTTAACAGTTCGCGTGAGGCATCGGGTGGACCGCCTTTGTTCAAGCCAGATCCGAAACCGACAGCCCCAAAGAAGAAGAATGGCATTACGACGGAACAGCATTGTCAAAAGTCTTATGGTATACATCCTGACACCAAAGGCCAAGAATATACACGTGAGTACAAGCTATCGAGTTACGGTGTAACTCGGGATGGGATCGAGTCTTGTGTAACGATTGTACCATTGCTAACTGTCGCGCAGTCAATCCTAATCAGTGGGGTTGGAACGAAGGCGATGACGGAGGCTTATGTTTATATGTAAGTCAATCCTCTACTTTTCTATCATGATACCCCCTCATGATGCATATCATGCTATGGCATCATGCGACACAAAGCTCTCGCATCCGATACTGACCATCACAGGTCGACATCAACAACAATGAAACGTACGCAACAAAAACAACCGCTCCTCGATGGTCTGTAGTATGGGAATACCCTCAAGGCCCCGAAACCGCTCCTGTCCACGCCTTCCCCAACATCAAAGTCGACGGCGACGTCTTCCCCGCCAAGCTCAACACCATTGACAAGATCGAGATCGACTTTGAATGGACATACGCTCTCGGCAACGGTTCCGCAAAGGGCGCTACACAAGCTACAAAGACAGATCTCGCCGCGATGAAGAAGAACCTACTCAACGCCAACGTCGCTATGGATATGTTCATGGACAGCGATCAGAAGAAGGCGCAGGACAGTGCTGATGCCTCGCACGAAATCATGGTGTGGTTTGCTGCTATTGGATCTGCGACACAACCTATCGGCTTCAACGTCAACGGAGCGAACCCCCTTGCGACAAAGACTCTCCATGGCACAGAATTGTAAGTCAAGCTTTCTCGCGCAGGGAATATGCATGCGATGCTAACTAATCGGAACAGCAAACTTTACTACGGTACCAATCAGGCCAAGCAAAAGGTTCTGACGTGGTATGTCGACGAGCCCACCGAAAAGTTTGACGGCGATCTCTATCCGTTAGTCGAGGAGATCCTCTCCATGGATAACGCGAATTATCCCACTTCATCCTACTACATCGGTTACATGTCCTGGGGAACAGAAGCATACTCTGTCAACACGACAGTAACATTCGACGTCCCCAGCCTGTCAATAAACGTGGAGAAGAAGGCCTAAACCATTAGATAACGCCTTTTCGCATTTTGCATATATACGAATAACCCATAGATTAATGAGCGGCGTTTGTTTTTTAATTGAAGATATATCTTTTTTTGTTCATGGTCAAATACAACACGCCATGTTGTTTTGCGCGGGGCATGCATATCCCTTTGGAGGCAGGGTAAATTACAGAAAACGCGGTGGCTTCTTTTGCGATGGGGAGAGCTAGAGGGTGGTGCGGAAGCTATTGCGTGCGCTATTTGGACAATGTTCGTATTTTCTTACAGGTTGTCTTGTTTCTTTTTCTTTTTCTGGTGCTGTTATTCATGATCTAGTCTGTAGACGGAACACTTCCAGGGCGAGCGGGGCGGGATAGGGTGTGAGCGTAGTGAGCCTCAGACGCTGATCAGCGCATCTGAGTTGGTGATGAACTCTGTATTGTCGGGTGAACCGGGACGAGGGATGTCTGTATTGGGATATCCCCTCTCTTCAAGCTTTTGAGCATGGTCATATCTTGTTTGACGAGAATAATCATCAGGTTCTTGATCAATTCCTTGAGTAGATGATGATGGACTCGTATGGAAAGACGTCCACGACCAACACGAGATAACAAACCAGGTAGCCAGGGTGCAGAGTTACAGGACAGACGACCCGTGCACTGCCGGTCCAGGTCCAGCATCAGTCAGTGAGTGACATGGAAACGAAGAGGGGCTGGTTCCCAGAAATACATCCTTGCAATTGGTGTCTGCCCTGCAAACCCTGTCGTCGTCAGCTGGCATGGGATGAACCAGAGAAACCGCATCATTCTTTGGATGCCCCAGCATGTAATAGCAGAACCACGTTATTGATCAGGAGCTTCTTTGCATAGTAAAAGGGGGAACTCAATTCAACATTGAACTGAGCTTCAGAAATACATATCCAATGATTAGCTTGCATTAAAAATTGCCCGTCAAAGTATTTCCCCCCCCTCACCATCACCGCACTAATAAGCGCCACTTGGTGACATGTTCAGGTTGCAGCGCGTGAGGTGTTGTACGCAAGACTTTGGTCACTGAAGCAACAATACAGAGACCAAGATGATACATATGTACATACGTGCACACGTAAAAACTCACATGGATGCTGTTATCCCTTCTACAGTAGCGTTTTTTGCTTTGCCGATCGGATCAGTAAGCGGAGTGGTCTGATGCGAAAAACACGAAGTTGGGCGGAGAGACCGTTGTCTCAAAGCTCGGACGTAGAGCCAAACTCATGATGGATTGGTTTGGTCCTGTCGAGAATAAAAAATTCGACCTTCTACCGGCCCGTCCAAAAGATGTGGCATCTGTCGAGATCCACCTGTGAGAGCCACTCCCGCAGGCTTCTCAACATTCTTCCATTGACTTTCTTCTTCTCAAGAGTCTATTCCAGTCTATTTCCACTTCCTCCAGCTTCTGCCACGTGAAGATATGTGCCATGACACGTGAAGAAATACTCAATTGGCCTGTGATAAGGACATCCATGCCTTTCCAGAGAGAACAAGGCTGGGGAGGCATCATTGCAACGGTAGCAGGCAGGCAGATGAGATATTTTTAACCCAATCGAATCGTCGATCTGGCAAGGCAAGGTTTTTCCTTTTCTCCTGATTAGAAAATCGCTCTTTAGTGGCTGCACTAATTCATCTCAATTGTCGTCATTCACATCCTTATCATTCGGTCTTGGCCCCGAAATTAAGCAATTGCCCAGCAGCTGTCTGTCTTGCCAAGGGGGCGTGTGCCTCCTATAATCCCTGTTTTCTCATGCTCGGTACCTGCGTCGGGAGGTTTTTTTCCAGGTGGCGAAGAAATTGACGTGAAAATTTGATGGGAAAAGGAGATTGGATTGAGATTGAGATCTCAATCGTTAACTTAGGGCTGGATCTTGGGAAAAGCTTATCACTGTGAGAGATGAGGCCGATAGAGAGGTTGCAGCCTTTGGTGATTGAGGCCAGGATGTGCGTGATAAGAGAGGTCAGGGTTTAGACGAGCGAGGGGTTCGTTCATATCATGGCGCACTTTTGTCAACGGTCAATCAACTCAATCGTCAGTCAATTGGTGCACATTTGCCGATGACGATCACATCGACAAACTCTCGCTTTCACATTCTCCTATGTGAATTGAATTCAGTAACCACCTCATTCTGAACTCAATCCCACAGCTTTTTCAAGACATCCAATCCAATTGCATTTGCATCTCACCCCACGTCGGGGGACATGATCCGCAGCGGTAAAGTTACACTCTGATCATCTGTCAGCACTTACTTGTAAGATCTGATCTCTCTTACCCACCATTGCAAGCGATATGAGCACGAAGCTTGGCAAACAGTTAAAATCTCGAGCCCATAATTGTCAACAATTTAATGTTGTTGTAGGGTAAGAACTGCAATTGTTGCAGCCTCAGAATATGCATGATTCATTTCCATTCTTCTCCGAGACCTCAAGTTTCATGCATCGCCTTGACCCACCGAAGGCATCTCCGACAGAAGTCTGACGAAGGATCGTTACCCTGTATCGCCGAAAAGTTGCTTTTCGTGCATTTATTTATCGTTCATGCAAGTCTTTAAGCTTAATTAATTGTCGAGAGATAAATCGGAATTAAGTTTGTGTATTCTGAAGTAGGTTTATGTGCTACTTGTGTATGTTAGGGCTGGTATTACACAGATCCTCGAATATTAGAGGCAACGTCACTTGAGACATGAAGCACAACATCGAGAGACATCCGGAGCCCGAAAATAGCTTGTATGGGTTCACCATTTCTTACCATAATATTTACACCAATCACAACGAGTATAGCGAGTCCGCTTACCAGATCTTTTAGTCATTATGATCCCAACAAGCTGTGATGAAACATCACTGGAATGTGAAGCGAATTATCACCTGGAACCCGCTACAGATGCTCCAGTAAATGTCTTATTTGAGCCTCCCTTGATCGCGCAAGTCTCCAAATCATTCTAGAGCAGATACTAGCAGAGCGGAGAGGCCCCGTTGTGCGGGCAGTGTCATCCCTCACGGCCCGTCGTTGACATTCCTGCAACGCGGGTATAAGATCGGGCGATGAGGTGAACGGGGAACATGGAATGAAGAGAAAGGTTGGTGGTACGTGATTGACATTTTGTGTGAAACATTGGAGTTTGCATTAGTTTGATCGCACGATGCAACGTGTTGTGGTTCTGATATCGACGATCGTGGTTGATCATGTTCGGGTATCTATTGATCGACTAAACGCCCAGTCGATCAGCATGCTGGGCGACCACGAAAGGTGTGGTTGACCACATTTGATGCAGGATAATGACGAATAAATAAAAGCTCGGGTCTGGCGAGAATGCTGATGCTGTGTGATGGCAATATGTCTGCAGAGTATGGCTGGGGCCGCTTCGTTCGTGATGGTTGCTCACAACTCCAGGATACGCAGCGAGTTGAAGGCTCCGAGAACTTGCGACGGAGGGTGCAAAGATGTAAAAGCATTGACAGCCAGTGGCAGCCTTTAGAGCATCGGGTTCCGTTCACAAGCCTGCCCGTTGGTGTCGGTCGGAGGGCCTCTGTCGTAAGTATGACCACCATCCACATCAAGGTTGCTCAACATTGGAATACTCAGCCTAGCAAGGAGGGAGAGAGAAAGAGACAGAGAGAAGGCGCTCAAAGACATGGATAGATGTCCCGAGGCATTTCGGAGAATTGCACGTCATCTTGGGTATAGTGGTTCGTAAAGTTGCTGCTTATGCATGCTTGTATGTTGCGTCTGCTGTCGCTGAACATCCTGCCCAGGAATATGTCGAACGATGGATTTCAGAAGTTTCTCGATTCAATGCAAAGTCTTGAGAACATATTGCTGGAAGCATTCGTACTCAGGGATCGCATTTGCAGGGTCGTCGTCCTTAGTGACACTTGCAGATGACATCCAGAAGCCCAAAGTTCACAACATCGACGGTCGCATTTATCCAGGTACAGCAGAAAACACTGGCAAAGACACGAGGAGCAGGCCGTATTTGTTTGAGATGTAATTTCGGGAGATCTTGCTGTTATTATAGTATTCAAGGGCAGCGACAAGAGCAATGGCCCACGGTCGTCGGCATTTGGCTATGTTGCATTGTTCATTTCGGCACTGCACTCGGCGCATAAAGATGAGCATCACTTCCAAACTGTAGATCATCAAACGCGCTGAGGACAAGGGCGGCTGGGTCGCGAGATACCAAGGTGATAGACGACCTGTACACTGAATGGACATAAACTATGCTGCTGTGTCATTGTACCATCAAATGTGAAGCTGGACGAGTGGAGGTGGCAGCGAGGGAAGAACCTTGGCTCCATTTCTGGTGTAATCTCAGCTTTTGCTGTTTTGAGCGCCGGTCTGGAAGGACGAAACCGGTTGCGCGCACTCTGAGCGGAATAGTCCCAGGAGTACGGGTAGTTGCTGTTGACCGGACTTCAGACACGCAGATGGGATTGCATCGTGCACCGTCGCATGCAGCATGAAGAATATCTGCTTCATGTTAGCGACCAGTAATCTAAGACGGGCGAGTGAGTGGACTTACATTACTTTTATACATACTCAACCCTCATCGCTATTGAGGTCCCTCTTTGCCCTCCTCCCAGTCCTTCAGTGCTGCACTGAGCGCCTTCTTCGCTTTCATTTGTCGCGCAAGGAAAGGAGCATTGAAGAGATCATGGAGAGGCATCTCGCCGTTTGCATGATCCTGCGCAAACTCAACGGTGCAGCCCTTGCCCAACTTCTGCTTCGCAATCTTGACACTCTCGCGTAACATATCACCACCAAGTCCTCGACGTCTGTACCGCGCTCTCGTTGTCCATGCACGAATGAAGGCAGTCTTGTTGCTCTTCTCCAATCGAAGGACCACTGCAGCGATGATGTCCTTGCCAAAGCGCGCCCCGATGATGGCATCCTCAACACCATCTTTCTTCATCCAGTCAAGCCAATTCGTCTCTTCAGCGATGCGAATGTACGCACTGGTGAAATATCGAATTGCGACGAGATATGTGAGTATTATGCCGGGGTAGATGATCAGCATAGTGCTGATGTCCTTGCCTATGCCCGCGCCATAGTGTGCGATTGCGAGAATTGCTATAAAGGCAGAGAGGGGAATTGGGTGGAAGATCATGGCGCGTGATGCTGTTTGACGCTGTTGCGCGACACTGTCGGCGATGAGTTTGAGAGCATCTTTCTTCTCTTTTGGATCGGTCAGGACCTCGATTGATAGAGGCGGTGGTTCTGTTGGTTCTGACATGGTGATGTTTGAAGAGTGAGATGACAAGTTGACGTATGATGCGCGCGCAAAGAAATGCGACAACCTTGCGTATAAGCGAATGCAACAACACCCTCAACAGCGACGGCCCGAAAAGAAGAGATAGGTCACAAGAGAAAAGAAAGAGACAGAATTCGATGACCCAGACTTAGAAGAGTCGTTGGAAGACACGTGCTCTCCAAGTCGCAAAAGTCTTGGCCCGCGGGATTAAAGCGGCAACACAATCGACGCTTCTCATCAGCTGAAGCCGTGATACCCGAAATATTGAAGACTCCAAACGCCTTCGGTGTCCCAATGCAGCAAAACTTTACCACCAACAAGCTTAGTCCTTAATGACAAGCTTACTCTCTCGGTGTCTCCATTCAAGTCCAGATGCACCTCAATCTGTCACTCTTGATGCCAAGGCGGGTCGGAGCCACGCTAATTCCGTGCCGTGTCCCGAGACCCTGGAACGCCGTTAGCCAAGCAATCTCAACGCTTGAATGCACGTGGGAACCGAGCTCGACGTCTATTCGTCCTCACTTATAACTGTCGTGTGCTTCATCCTATACCGAGCATGGAGACTCAGGAGATAGCATGTCGAGTTCTAGAAGAGCATGTCCTCGAGAAACAAAATTTGACTGGTGCGTCTCGGTTCGGACGGCTCTTGATGGGATTTTTGTAGGAGAGAACTATGGGGGATTAATATCGAGGTAGGTTTATATATATCAGATCGTTCTGTTCTTTTCTAGATCTCTTGGCTTGTTCTTGGCTGCAAGGATAATTTCACTTGTGAACGTGCCGCTGGGTACCTTTTCCGAGTACACGTACGTACAGTACACGAAAATCAAGACCAGTTCCTATTCTTCATATCGTTCTTTATCAAAATAATTCTTCCTAAAATGGCCACCGCTCCTGGTCCCGTCGCCAAGACAAGCGGCGGCAACAATGCCTTCCACAACTTCCACAACGACTTTGCTCACATCGCCGACCCCAATGAGCGTCGTCGTCTTGCCCTCACCGAGATCGACAAGGCTCCCTTTGGATGGTACCATGTCCGGGCCTGTATCGTCGCTGGTGTTGGTTTCTTCACTGACTCCTACGATATCTTCTGCGTGTCCATGTTGACCATCATGTTGGGTATTGTGTACTACCCTGGCAAGGGAAAGCTTGCTACTAGCTCTGACAACGCTATCAAGCTTTCGACTTCTGCTGGTACTGTTATTGGACAGCTTGGATTTGGTATGCTGGCCGATATTGTCGGTCGTAAGAGGATGTATGGTCTGGAGCTTATTGTCATCATCTTTGCGACTCTTGCTCAGGCCCTGACTGCTGGTTCGCCTTCTACCTCGCTTGTTGGTCTTATCATCTTCTGGCGTGTAGTTATGGGCGTGGGTATTGGTGGTGATTATCCCCTGTCTTCCATTATTACTTCCGAGTAAGTTCATGTACATTCAAGGGCATCATATCCAGGTCGACTAACATCACAGGTTCGCTACCACCAAGTGGCGTGGTGCCATGATGGCTGCCGTCTTTGCCATGCAGGGTATCGGCCAGCTCGTCGCCGCTCTCGTCATGATGTTCCTCACACTCGGCTTCAAGTCTTCTCTTGAGGGTGCCCCTGATACCAAGCACTGCACTGGAGACTGCCAGGTCGCCGTTGATAAGATGTGGCGTACCCTTGTTGGTTTCGGTGCTGTCCCTGCTTGCATTGCCCTGTACTGTAAGTCACTTACACCTCTACCTCTCAACACATACTGACAGAGTATAGACCGTCTCACCATCCCTGAGACTCCCCGTTACACCTTTGACGTCGCTCGTGACGTTGAGCAAGCCGACGAGGACGTCAAGGCCTACATGACTGGCAAGCGTGAGGGTGACACCGACGAGATTGCCCGTGCTCAGGTCCATGCCAGCGCCAAGTCCAACCTCCAGGTCCCCAAGGCCAGCTGGAGCGACTTCTTCCAGCACTACAGCAAGTGGAAGAACCTGTCCATCCTCATCGGTACCGCTGGTTCATGGTTCTGTCTTGATGTTGCCTTTTATGGTCTCAGCTTGAATAATGGTACTATCCTCAAGGTTATTGGCTACTCTTCCAAGGATGCCAACAACATGTACGAGTTCTTGTACAACACTGCTGTTGGTAACATCATTATTGTCTTGGCTGGTGCTGTTCCTGGTTACTGGGTCTCGGTTGCTACTATTGATACCCTTGGACGAAAGACTATCCAACTTGGTGGTTTCATCATCCTGACTATTCTCTTCATTGTAAGTTGCTGTCGTGGCTGGTGGTTTACAACACTAACATGTTTAGGTCATGGGTTTCGCTTACAACCACATCTCCTCTAACGGTCTCCTTGCCATCTACGTCCTTGCCCAGTTCTTCTTCAACTTTGGTATGTCTTTATTCTACTCCTTAAATATGCAAACTAACAACTTTAGGCCCCAACACCACCACCTTCATCGTCCCTGGCGAGGTCTTCCCTACCCGCTACCGATCTACCTCCCACGGTATCTCCGCTGCCTCAGGAAAGATTGGTTCTATCATTGGCCAGGGTGCCATCTCCATCCTCCGCACCCACGGTGCTACCGACAAGAACGAGGCCCCCTGGATGGACCACGTCCTTGAGATCTACGCTCTCTTCATGCTTCTCGGTATCTTCACCACTCTTCTCATCCCTGAGACTGCCCGTAAGACTCTTGAGGAGCTCAGTGGTGAGGATGACTATGCCAACAACCCTGAGACTACCATTGATACTGAAGCTCACGCCGGTAAGAATGAGCGAACCAGCGGTTAGGAGTGTGTCACTCTTTTGAGTTGGTGCTGCTGATTGGTTGTGTTGGAATCACATGAAACTTGGCAGTGATCTACGGACCCTGCTGCTGATGGAACAGAACCTGATTTACTAAAACATTCCTTGATTTGGTTGAGATGCTTGGAAACTCAACAAGTACATTACAAGTTTATAGCAAAATTAATAATCACTAAATAAATATCAAGTTACTGGATCAATAGTCCCTTACCAGCGTGACTTAGCCTTGCTCATTCACAGCTTATCGGAGAAGAAGAGGTGCTCAGGGATATATCAATCTGTATTGAATCATAGATTACGCTTCGTGGTATATACCAATAATAATTAAGCATTCACATAATAGTATCGCTTGTTCCGTATCCTGTATCGTATCATTTACCGAGACCATCCATCAAGCCGAAGGTATACCCAATCCTTTATCCAGTCCATTACCAAACACCAAAAGGAATCATCCAACAGCATTTACTCCTTCTTGCCACCCAAGAGTCCGCCAACGGTGTTACCAACACCCTTTCCAACATCTTGTAGCCCCTGGGCAGCACCCTGTCCACCACCAACAACAGCATTCGCTGTGCTATTCATAGCTCCAGAGCCTGGAACATCCTTGTTGACGTATCCGCCGTTCTCATCACGGCCTTGTCGCTCGGCTCGGTTCACGCCCTCCTTTGATGCGAGGTCGCCGACGGGTTGGAGAAGTCCTCCTTGGCCGACTTGACCGGCGGCGAGGTTATGCACGCCGTCTTGGAGAGTGTCGACTTGCTCAATACCAGTGACTTTGGTCTTGTCGAGGTTTTCTATCGTGATGTTAGAAGGGAGGGCTACGATGGGGGGATGTAGAGAACTCACGCTTAGCAGCATAGCTTGTCTTGTTATCCTTGGTGAACCAACGAAGATAGATGTCCTCCATCCAAGGAACCCACTTCTCGTACTGCTCGTTATAGGTAGCCTTGGTCCACTCCATTGTGAATAATATCAAATAAAAATATGTGGAATCTGCTGTATCGTTTATCGTCTGGTTTATCTTTGTCTCTCAGACTGGAAGACCGTGCTGAAGACATGACTTTATACACATTGCGTGTCTTGCTACGTCATCCACTTTGCAAGGATCTGAAACGACGCAAGGCAAATCTTATAGGCTGTTTCATTTCTTGGTGGTGGTTGACCAAGACGCATTGTGATGCCATGCTGAGTCTTTTGGGTGTGGCGCGTGTCGCTCTAAAAACCGGTTCTCGTGGCGCCTCGACGTCATTTGGTGGGAGGACGACAGGGATGAGCCACGATGGTGTTTATTCTACGGTCCACCAATCAAAGAGGAAGAGAGTGAGATACTTCTTTTTGGGTGAGAGAGTCACTGAAATAGAAGTTGATCAAAATGAATGTGTCTGATAAAAGGTCTCTGTGACTCTTTCCGACAATAATTAATTCTTACGAGGGAAATCAAGAAGCAGTTCATGATGGTTGACTGTTGGCCTGTCAGAGTTACCGACTGCTGTGCCCGTATTAAACACGAAATGTTTCACATCCTGACTGAGTACGGATGGAGATGAGGCCTTGTACAAGTCCCTGGCTATTCTCCCGATACTCATGGTGCTCGGGTTGGTAAAGCTATTGCAAGTCATGTGTTGCAGCGCCCCAAGATGTTGCCCCTTCGATGTTTGTGTTCGGGCTCCACGTGCATCGCGTGCATCGACCGTACGAAAGCATCTCGCTGTCCATCCCGAGGTGAGTCGGTCGTCCCTTGCACAGCATACGTTTCGAAATACAAAAGCTGAAAAAACCTGATCAGTATCTACAAGGTATTGTGAGGGGCTGTCACCACCCAAGACCAAGCCCTCGATGCCTCGCACAGCCTCTCGATCAAAAGAGAACGTAGCCCATGAAATACCTTTTGCTTCAAACGATGAGCTATAGGCTAACTGAGGATCCTACGGCATAAATCTGACAGGGATTCTGTCATGTCTTTCCCTCTTCTTGTCATTATTAAAAAATGTGGCGTGTTTCTCTGTTGCCGATACATCCAAGGATGGAAGTTTCTTCCAACAGGCTTTGGCCAACATTCGAATCATCATAATTAGACCTGTTCTATCGACGACTTTGCTGCTCATACTGATGGTGAGGATAGCAGCGCCTGGTTCGAGGGTGAACTTTAACTCCATCACAGGAGAGGGCTTCGAGTCCGTCAAAGGCTCCTGTATGGGGACATGATTCCCGTTGATCCAACCCATGGGACAGTTCTCGCCCTCCACATCTCTAAAATTCAATGAGGAGGTATTTTGAAGGTTCTCGACTTGAAATCAAGGTGTCACTTGAAAAGGGATGATCTTGTATTTATTGCCTCCCTGATCTGTGTATCCTTCATGTTGGACTTGGCCGGCGATCCAGGGAAATTCTTTCGAAAGGCGTACCAGGCCCTGGTGTATACGGGAAACAAACAGGGCGCATGAATCAGAGGGTTTGTGGGCGAAGACAAAGCAGAGGTTGTAATACTCTCCGAGATAGACTCCATTGGTCAAGGGGTCGATTTCGATGTCTAGGTCGAACATTTTATACTGTAATTGTTTGCTGATATCTGTGCTGTGCTGTTTTGATGCTGATTTTCTAATCTTGAGAGGAATCCTAACCTCATGGTATCGGCGAAGGAGAGTGAAAGAAAGGGAAGGAACACATACAGAGCTTCTCATGGCAACAGCAATGCAGTCTTCAAAGGCAAGTGCAAATCTGAACAGGAACTTGAGTTTCTAAAGGTGATGAAATCCAATAGTATATCTAAATCCAAGGCCAAGGCCTACTACCACCGTGTCGGACCAGGAGAGAAAGATAGGGTGGCGGCTTTATACCGTTTTAAACGGTGGTCTTTTTAATTTCGTGGCGAGGTGTCCTGTTTTCTAAGGAAGGAGACCTTAGCAGCTGATTTCGGGCACACAAACTGCCAGAGATGGATGCTAGCGCATAAAACACAAGATCTTGACGGGCTCAATTTATCTGATAGGTGTTGAATCGTTGTATACTGGACAGTCCACTGTCGCGGATCATAAGTCGACGATACTACCAGAAAGCGATAATGGCTGAGTTGACTGATTGGCTATCATCACCTGGGCCACCGGCTCACCATTACCAATAATAAGGTCACATTACTATAGAAGAAAAATAGCAATTCTAAAGTTCAAGCTCTATCGCTAAAGCTCATCTAATGAAGCAACACCTTACATCCCAAGCAACTCCTTCATCCTTTCGCCCATGACTCCAGGGTGCGGCACGATGATAGCCCCCGCATCTTCGAGAGCTTTAGACTTGGCCTCCGCAGTAACATCTCCATCTCTCCAGATCGCACCGGCATGTCCCATAGCCTTTCCTTCAGGCGCCGTGCGCCCTGCTACCATTGCTATGACAGGCTTGGGTCTTGGGGACGTGCGGCGATTTTCTCTAATGAGCTCCGCGGCTTCGAGCTCTGCCTCGCCCCCAATCTCTCCAATGACGATGATTCCCTTGGTTTCATCATGATCGAAGAAGAGCTTCAGTCCATCTGCCAGGGTCGTGCCTGTCCTATGTTAATGTCATGTCAACTCGTGTGGTGAGGACTTACCTGGTAGCATATCGCCTCCCATTCCAACAACGAGACTCTGTCCCAAGCCAACCCGTGAAGTAGACCCAACAGCTTCGTAGCTCAATGTACCTGACTTGGACACTATACCAACACAGCCCCGAGTATACTGCTTGTAGGGCATTATGCCTACACGACACTGATTTGGGGAGATGATGCCAGGACAATTGGGGCCTACCAGTCGGGTCTTGGATTGTGTTCTCAAGACCTCATGAACCCGAAGCATATCGTGAACAGGTACATGCTCTGCCACAGAGACAACGAGAGGAACCTCTGCTTCAACTGCCTCGAGAATGGCTGCGGCTGCGAATTTTGCTGGGACAAAGACGGCGCTGACGTCTGGTTTGACTTCCTCCATCGCCTGGGATAGCCATTAGATTGGGCAATTGAGAGAGCTATTGAGGCTCACCTCTTTGACGGTGTTGAAGACTGGTAGGCCAAGGTGTGGCCGGCCACCTTTGTCTGGAGAGACTCCTCCGACAACATTTGTTCCGTAATTTATCGTGTCTTTTGCATTTATGGTTGCCTACGTCATGGGAAGTCAGTGTCTGGAATAGCTTCGTGACGCGTGGGATTGAGTCGAGTCGCGTACGCACCGCTGGGCCTGTGAAGCCTACTCAATTGACGTTCCGTAATTAGTCAATCTCTTCTATATACACAGAAAAATATGACACATGCCATTTCTTGGTAGATAACTCGAGTCTGGTCTGTTATCTTGAGGTTCCGTATTGTTCCATCGTAAGGACTTGTACGAGCTGAGGATGTGGAGAAGCATTTCGCAGTCCTGAGAATATTTGTCGTAGAACGAACATGATGAGAAACCCGTGATGTTATCATCTTGAGTGTGTATTACGTTCAACTAAACACGCAGAGAAAAATTACACAGAAAGACCTGACCTTATGCGAGGTGCCGCTGAACAACGCAATTGTACGTTGCTCCCGAGGTCAATTGGTGACGGATCGCGAAACTACCCCGCCATTGGCGATCCTCAATCACCATTGCTAGCTACAGTGGGTCGGCAAAAGT
>JAADJF010000253.1:1211-211940 GCA_012932015.1 Fusarium acutatum | reverse complement strand
GGTTGGGGAATAGGGGGTGGAGTGTCTTCTTGGTAGGGTTTGTAGTGGATGGTGTTTCGGAGAGGATTGGTTGGGGAGAGGTTTGTTCGTTGGGGGGTGAACATCGTCGAGCTTGGATGTAGAAACCAAAATCACTTCCTTTGCCGGCTGCAGACGCAACGCCGATTCGACCGCCATGTAGCTCTGCCAGTCGTTTCGATATAAACAGTCCGAGACCACTGCCGCCGTATTTGTAGTGCGTTCGTGGGCTCGCCTGCTTGAATCTTTGAAACAGCCGCGTTTTCTCATCGTCGGTCAATCCACAGCCTGTATCCTGCACTCTGTATCTCACATACAGACCCTCTCCAGATCCCCATTCATCAGACCCAACAACACTCCCAATCTCACNCCTGCTTGAATCTCTGAAACAGCCGCTTTTTCTCATCGTCGGTCAATCCACAGCCTGTATCCTGCACTCTGTATCTCACATACAGACCCTCTCCAGATCCCCATTCATCAGACCCAACAACACTCCCAATCTCACCCCTCGTAGGCGCAAACGCAAAGCCAGGAATGTTATCAATCTCCGGTGGATCCTTCGACACTCCAACAGCGACTTTTATCGCCCTCGTCGCAGAAGACGCCGTGAATTTGATAGCGTTGGTCATGAGATTAATAAGGATCTGAAGAACGCGACTCGGATCCATGGCAACCCAATCAACAGCCAGCTTCTCAAACTCAGGACTGATATCAATCTCAAGCGTGATATCCTTCGCCAGCATCTCTGACTCAAACATCTTGACCACCCTCTCAACAATAGCTTGCGGTTGACACACCACCGGTGTTATCAAGAGCAGGTTAGAGTCGAGTTTTGAAACGGTGAGGATATCGTCTACAATCGACCTTTGGTGCTGAACGCAAAGCGCTATTGTTTGCGATGCGTCGAGACATGATTCGATAACGTCCTGTGACGCTGCGATTCCGTTGGCGCGACACGCTTGCATCGCGGAGGTGATGTCATCCGCGCATTGGAGAATTGCACTCAGCGGGTTGCGCATCTCGTGGGATGTAATGTCGATGAATTCATTCTGCTGACGTCGTGTTTCCTCTGCTTCTTGCAATCTCCTGTTCTGTAAGCCCTGTGCCCATTTGAGATGTGATATATCTGTTATGGAACCCATGATGGAGCGCAAAGTTCCGCTGGGGGTGATTTCGGGATGGGCTGTGACGAGGACCCAAAAGTCGATAGGTTCGCCGTGGATGTTGACGGGATTTTCGGAACTTTCGCGGAGTTTAACTTCTCCTGACCAGGGGAGCATATCCTGCGCTAGACGATGCCATCCTTTGTCCATGACACTGCCCGAGTTCTTCATGAGATCTGGCCAGAATACATCATCAGGGGTATCTCGACTATGGCCCGTCATTTCGTAGAAGCGATCATTCGCTTCGCGTAGAATACCCTCTGGGCTAGTAAGGAACATGCCCAATGGGGACAGTTCTGTCATTCTTCGAAGACGGCTCGCTTGAAGGTTCAGTTGCTGCGTGAGTTCTTCTTTCTCAAGAGCTGCTGCTTCTGCGGCATCGCGACCCCGTCGGGTCTCGTCTTCGAAAAGAATGGTTGATGCAAGTGAAGTAGCGAGTTGGTTGTTGAGAAGTGTTGCGAAAGAAATATACCCCTCATCATACGGTCTGCGAGTATTGACACCTAGCACGAGAAACGCCAGTACCGTCTCACCATTTGTAGGTCGAACCGGAAAGATAATCGCCTCCGTACCAGCCTCTCCAAATCCTCGCCACTGAATCCCATGCAGTAGATCTTCAGGCAACGTTCCATCTCGTATCCTCACAAGCGTAGGCTCCCTCGTCCGCATCGCCTCTCGAAAAGACGGCACAAATCCCTGATAACTCCTCTTAAGATCGATCTGCTCCGGCGCAGCATCGTGCCCAAGCGGTATCCCAATCGTTCCCTCCAGATAACACGACTTGCTTGATATCGTACTCCCCGAAGAACTCGACTGATGATCTGCTTCTTCAGCCTCGCCGACAGAGTACAGAAGCGCGAATGGGACATCTCGATGATTATCCTCAAGACCATCAAGAACAGACTTCCAGAAACTCTTGATACTCGTTGCTTTCCTCAAAGCCTCACTCACTTTGTTAATAGTCCCCATGCGCCGCTGACTCAACACTAAATCCGTCGTCTCAAACGGCGCATTATAAAAGCCCACAATCCTCTCCGTCCCGCCATACAACGGTGTAAGCGACCAGCAAATATGCGTCTCCTCCAGGAACCCCCTTCTAAATAACGCAAGATCATTATTATCGCTTCGAAAGCTCACACCAGTCCTCACAACCTCTTGCAGCGCTGGCCCAAGAACATCCCAAGCTTCAGACCAAGGCCCTGACGCTCCCGTGCCTAGCATGGACGGATGTTTGTTCCCAGCAAATGCAACGGCGTACGCTTCGTTGTAGAGCATCGTCATGTCGTTGCCCCAGAAGATATTGGCGGGGTGAGGGTTGTTGATCACGAGATTGGCTACCTGGCGCAGTTCGGGGGACCAGGAGGACATGGGACCTAGGGGCGTTGAGGACCAGTCTATGGCGCGGAGGAGGCGGATGTACGGTGATAGGAGACCTTTGGGGTTCGTGACTGTCCAGTCTGTGACGGCTTTTTCGGGTTTGCCTAGGATGATAGAGCCGCTGCTTGAACTGCCCGTGTTACGATCTGAACTTCCTTTGGAGGTACTGCCTCGCCACCAAGATCTGAAGGGGGATTTTCGCGGTGTCGATGCTATCAGCGTTGCTTCTGTCGGGGTCATCTCATGCGTCGTGTCCTCAGCAGTTTCATCCTTCGTCTCAGGCTCATGCTTTGGCGTTTTCGAAACCTCGCCCTTGGGAGTATCCTGATCTTTCAAGCTCGGCGTACTGGCTCTCAAAAGCGCACTCGACGATAAACTCGCCGGCGTATCAGGATGCTGCCAAAGCCGATTCCCACTAATCAACCTCCATCTCTTCCCAACCGTCGATCCCGTCCAAAGCAAGCCCTTGTATAGAAAGAACAAAGGGAACACATCTTTCGAATCATCCTGCTTCGTAATCCCCGTAGCCCACGTCTTGAACTCTCCGTACTCACTCTCGCTCTGCTCACAGCGCACAGCATCTAAAAGTCGTTCATGCGTCGTGAGCGCGCTGTTGCAAAACACAGGCTGAATAGCCTTTGAGCGTAGTGGTATTTCATCATCAGGATCAAGATCAATAATAAACGTTGGTCGTGAGTCTGCGTTGAGGATATCGCGAATGTTCAGATTGTCGAGATCATGTGCGATGTCGGACTCCATCGTCAACCAAGGAATGTTGACGAAGCGAAGTTTGTGGTATTCACTGCGGTATTATTTTGTGGGTTAGCCAAGGCAATATTAAGCCATGACGTGGAGACTAGCCGAGATGATCTTCATGAAACCTACGGCATGTTAAGTTAGCGTTCTCCTGATATCCATACACGTGGTGATAGCTTCCCATCATGCATTCTTTTCAACATCTACACCACTATTAAGCATATGTTACATCGAGCGTCTGTTATAATAGAATCATCTAATATGGCTAGTCTACGGCAAGGTGCTTCTCGCGACAATGCAGAATGAAATGTCGGGTTGTACGTGATAAACAAATGATGTGACAGTGTTACAGGAAATAGCCCTCCTCCCAGGCTTTTAGGCCGACGCTAAGATGCTAGCGGCCCGATCCAGATCTCGGGCTCCGATTTTTCGATCGGGGTTTTGTTCAAGCATCAATTTTTGGGGGGGATTGATCCGTATTTGAGATTTGTATGGGATTGTTTTTCCGATGGGGAGATCGCGCATTATTGGGGTTTGTTATCTTATCGCAATCTGAGATTGCTGAGATTGGGGCATTGGTGTTTTATTTTTAGTGTGTGAGGCTTGAGATTTAGCTAAGATCGCGATGGGAAGCAATATCAGTACGTGCACATTTTGTTTAATGGTGTCAATTGTTCTTTTCTATTATTGATAGAATAATTAACATGTATAAATTTAGTCATGTTGAACGCTTCAGATGGAGCCAGACCTAGCTTATTGTAGTTAAATACTGTAACTCCAATCTTGTGTAGGGTATTTTAGCTGCTCACCTCAGCTCAGTGCGCCTATAACCCAAAATCCATCCCAAGTACTCGAAACTCTCAATTATTTCCAAGTACTCGATGTCTCTATACCGCTCTGCTTATTCTTCTGATACTCATCGCTCAACGCAGAATATAGCGCCTTCACCCTATCAACCTCCTCACTCCACCGTTTCCTCTCATCCCCATCCCCAATCTCATCAACAAGATCCTTGACACTCTTGGCAATAAAGAACTTATTCCGCTTGTTATACAACGCCCTCTTCCCAACAGCCTCATCACTCTCCCCCTCGGCCCTCACCCGAAAAACCTCCTCCAAAATCTCAATATCATACGGAATAGCGAACTGATCACGGCTATCCTCATATGTAAACAGATAATACAACTCTTTGAAGCCAGACCATGTGATACCACTCAAGCATAGACTGCAAGGTTCGTGTGTTGCGAAAAAGACACAATCCTCACGGGGATTAGGTCGAGATTTGGAGTCGGGATATGTTTGCGTGTAGAATGTTTGGATGCAGTTTATCTCTCCGTGAAGAAGTGGTGAGGCGCGCTCGTTGTTCGTCGAGACGGTTAGAGGTTTGAGGGTTTGGGATGAGAGGATTGCTGCGCCGAAGACTTTGCTGCCTGAGCGGACGCCATCGCTTGTCAAGGGGACGATGTCGCGCTCGACCGTTTGGAGAAGTGCAACAAGAATCTCTTGAGGTGTTTTGGCAGCCATTTTGAGTATAACTAGATAGTCAAGGTCTGTCTGAGTTGAGAGGAATACTCGTGGTTAAAGTAGACTTTCTTATCTGATGACTCCTCCAATATCGGGGCTTCCCGATTGAGACATTTAAGGGTCCAGACCCCGGCACGCGGCGGTACCCGCTCTATACGCTCAGTGACATGCCATTGGTAGCTCCAGTGTCAATGTGAGGCTCGTGAGCGTATAACGGAAGGATTTTGCTCTGATTCAGCTGTGAAATGAGGATGCGCAAGAGTGTACGTCATGAGTGAGACTGGTGATTCACGCTTTACTGCTTGCAAGCGGTGAATCTGACACCTCCAGCCCCCCCGCATCATTGTCGATCCGAAACTGCCGAGAGTAAGCATGGCTTCAGAGGAGCTACAAAAGGATGGAGGATGCCCGCATGAATTGGCTGGACCATTGACTCGACAGCACACTCTCACTCTTTTACAGATAACTACAGCGCAATTCATCAACAATGCGTTTCGCTTTAGCTCTATCATGGCTGCCTCTCAGCCTAGCCCTCCATATCCCCGACTCTCTTGACCGCCGCACCAAGCATAAACCCATCACAGACTGTTCAGCAGAACAAGTCATCGACCTTCTCAAACTTGAACCCAACACCGAAAAAGGTTACTTCATCCAAACTTTCGTAGACCCGACCACTGTCCCAGGAACGAATCGATCCGTCAGCACAGCTATTTACTATCTGCTCGAAGGTTCCGCGGGACAATCTCTGTGGCATAAACTCGATGCCGCGGAAGTTTGGCACTATTACGCTGGTGCACCGCTTGTTCTGTCTTTATCAGATAATGATGGATCTTGTACGAGGGATCATGTCATGGGAAATGATCTCTTCGGTGGACAGAGACCGCAGGTTGTTGTCAAGGCGGAGGAGTGGCAGAGTGCCCGAAGTCTGGGTGCCTGGACTCTTGTTGGGACAACTGGTAAGTGATAAGATAATGTTGAAGGGGTGGAGAGATGAACTAATGTCAATAGTCGCGCCGGGATTCGATCCAGCTGGACAGGTCTTGAAGCCAGAGGGATGGAAGCCCAAGTCTTGCAAGAAGCCCAATTGAGGTTCCCCTCGGGGAGCATGAAAACACCGGGCCTTGATATGGGGTGTCAAAATCAACTCAGCAAAAGATATCCTAAACTTACACTAAGTTACCTAAGTCTTTCTATCATTCAGGATCATGGTCCTGAGTTTTGTTTCCTCCCCTAGGTTCCCTTTGATTTGTGGCGGGATCATAACGTCCGAGAGAACAACTAGAATTCATCCACTTGTTCCATAAACACATCTTTAGTTGGTAACAAATGATTGATCAATCTTCGGTGCAGTAATGCATAAAGCCTAAGTGAACTAATAAGCATCTACAAGAATTAAACAATGTGCCCCAGCATCGTGAATAAAAGACAGCCAGGTAGTCAAGGAACCACGGGTGCCTCAACGAGATAATCTAGAATGTGCAGGCAAAGGTACAGAAATTGACACGTGCGTATCATCCTTCCTCTCATCCGACGACATAACCCTCACCATCTCACAATCCAAACCGCCATGAGAATCAAAGGTTTGAGGACTGGACTCATGCGTGTCCTTGGCAGAGTAAGTAGCGTTTCTAAAAGCTCGGACAAACCAGGGTTTCCTTCCTGGGGCTTTCCAGGTCCAGTATTCTTTCATGTCGTAGTTATCTGGCTCCAATCTACCGCCCGAGAGGCGGACGGTGAGAGAAATCATGAGGTTTAGAGCTGTGTAGAGAAACATGCCGCTAAGCGGATGTTAGCTGGGAAACGGTTGGAAGTGGAGGGTAACTTACGCGATTATGCCGTAGGCTACGCTGTATGAGAATGGAACAAAGGCGATGACCACGAATGAGGGGAGTGTGTCACCGATATAGCGCCAGTTGATCTCAGTAATCTGGCGAGCCATCATACATCCGACCTATAAACCATCAGTCAAGTCCAGGCCCATGTCTGTTTCACCACTTACCAGAATAAGAGCAGGTCCAGTAGCCCAAGGCGGCACAGAAGAAAATATCGGCCCAAACACGATGGACAAAAGAAACAAGAACCCAGTAGTCATAGCAGTAAGACCAGTACGCCCTCCCTCAGCAATACCAGCGCCACTCTCAATAAATGCTGTAACAGGTGAACAGCCAAAAAGAGCGCTGATAGAAATGCTGATTGCATCGCAGCAGTAAGCGAGTGTTGAGCGGGGAAAGTCTCCGTCTCGATTATCTACAACGCCGCAGAAACGGACCATTGAAAACATCGTTGCTGTTGCATCAATGATATCGACGCTAAGTCTGTTAGTGAAAGGGAAATGAGATTTCAGTATGGACTCACTAGAGAAAGGTAAAGAGGGCGAGGGCGAATTGAGTACCGTGTTGGCCGACGTTCCAGTCAAGAGCGTTGAGGGTATGCTTCATGGGATTGATGGAAACGACTTTACGGAAGAGCTCGAAACGGGAGTCTCCTTCTGGCGTGTGAGGGAAGTATGTAACAGCAGTGTCGCGTCTGCTTCTATTAGAAAGCTAGAAAGGAAGCGGGTATTGGGGACGACTTGCGGCCATGAGAGGATGGATACGAAGGCTATGCCAATGACGAAAGCGTATTTGACCCGGAAGGCCATTAGATACGCCGTCAGTAACCCACCAGCAAATATCGCAGTCCAAAGCTTTCATTCAAGTCAGCATATCCCCTCACGACTTCGGGTCACAAACTCACCTTGGGACTAGTCATTATCCCGCCCTCACACATCTGCGTATCCGGATTAATCCTCTCAACAGGACATCCAGCTATCGCCAAAGGCGTCGCGTTAAACCCCCCAGTAATAGCACCAATACCCGAACCATACGACAAACCAATCTCAGTGAGAAACAGACCAATACCAGCTCCCGTTGCAGATTTTATAGTCGACGGGATAAGTTTGACGAGCCATTGTCGCATACCTGTTAGTGCGAGGAAGACAAAGATGAGACCTTCGGCGAAGACGGCTGTTAATGCGACGCCGTAGGGAATACTGCCTGAGCCGTTGTAGCCTACTACTTGAAAGGCGAAGTAGGCGTTGAGGCCCATGCCGGGTCTATTCCTGGTTAGATGGGTGAGGTCTTTGGAGATGGTGACTTACGCGAGGGCTATAGGAAGGTTGGTGAAAAGGCCAAAGACGAGACTGGCGAGCCCAGCGATGGCTGACGTTGCTGTGACGAGATCTCGTCTCACCTCTGTCATCTCATCAGTCTTCCTTCTTCGTGAAGTAAATTTTAACTCACCCTCTTTACACATCACATAGCTATCAATCTTATCACAATCAATCCTGTTCGTCTCATCACAAACACAAGGCCCACCCGTCTGCGAAAGAATAGAAGCCTACACCTCATCAGCACTCTTCCCTTTCCTACACACACAAACTACTTACATTAACAGCAATGATATACGTCATAGCAGCAAAGGTCGTCGCCCCAGCACGAACCTCTTTCAAGAATGTCGTCCCATCGATCTCCTTACTCTAGAAGCAGATTAGTAAGAGAGTGCCATCTGACTGGAATGGAACATACGTGACTACTGCCTTCTAGCCTGAAAATCCGGCCAATGAAGGAGGTTGCGACACGCGTATTGAACCTTGCGGCTAGATCTGCCGCGTGGTTCTTCATGATTGCTTCTAGATTTCTTTGTTGCTCAGACAACTTCTTTTCTTCACGTCAGAGGAAATTCAGCACATGAGTAAAAGAATGACGGGTGACATGGGATAATAACGCAGCCAACAATCCTTGACACCTCGCTTAGACATTCCCCTCTGCATGATTACGTCTCACCATTAAGCCACCAAACAGTATGTACTGATCAAAAAGAATCAAGGCTGCACACCAACTTCGTCTCAGCGGGAGTTACCGAAATCGGTCTTTGTGGGAAGTGTTACCCGGGTTGTTGGTGAGGCTGGCTGAGGAACGCTAAAAGCCACGCCAACCATGTGGTTTAGGTCTCGTACAAAAAAGTAAAAATGTGTGGTTGCACATTGGTCAGGTACGAGAGGGAGATTGATGGGGTGAGACTTTCGATAGTTCAATAAGGGGGAAGTTAATCGTGTGGTTCTCGTTTCTTTTCGATACATCATTTCGATCTGCCGATGGTGCAGTGTAGGAGTGACGTGAAGAAACCTCCAAAATGTCAATGCCCCTCGGTTCCGTTAATCCAAGGAAATAAAGCATGATCTGATGTACTACCCACAGACCCCTGAGCTTAGGTACTGTTTGCTACCCAAGCCACACGAAACTCAAGACCCAACAATGCGGAAAAGGTTGCGAGTGTTTGAACTCGTGGGAGTCGTGTTTTTAATTCAGGCTGACTTATCGAAATTCTAGGCGGGACTAGACTTGTGTTGGGTTTGGGCTGGGGGATCACGTCCCCGCAAATGGTCTAGAACTTCAAGCCACGATATGCGAAAGCTGATGCTTTGAGCTACTGCTTTCTCGGCATTGGTGTGAGGTATTTGATCCATTGCGCGTGCGTTTCCCTTCCGCTTGGGCCAATTACGGTGTTGTTAAGAATATCAAGGTTATTGTGAAACAACACGAGGTGAGTGTTGTATATCTAGACATCATCATGACTCGTTGTTAATAATGATCAAACGACGAGCTCAAACGTTTACAAACTATATTGAGTAATCTCTTTGTGAGATGCTAAAGCATTGGCATGCTGATTGTCAAAGCAAACAATGGCATCTAAGTTATGCTCATCAGCCAGTGCACAAAAAAAGGGCGTCCGATAGCCGCAAGCCACTCCAACGCCCAGGCCGCATCGAGACCCATTGACATGAGGTGATCTGCCCTGTTCCCCTGCATGAGCAACACTTAATCTGAAATCTGTCTCCCCCAAGTTTTCGGTTTCACAGAATATTACCGTTTCGATTCGGGTAAATCGTAAGCTACCCGCCCGTATTCTTAATCTCACATAGCGCCCTTCGCGTACATCACACCCTTTTCCGCCGGGCATACTGCATTCCCCAGGCCTCGGATCTCCCTTTCCGTTAGCCACTTTCTCACTATTAGACTTCCGTAAGTCCCGTTCGCAACGAGGGCCTCGACACTCTCCACAAAGACGACAGAGTTCAGCCTTGCATTCGCCAGCTGCAAGCCCGCTCGCCCTTTTTGACCCAATCCCCTGGGTATGTTTCTCTCTTGTTAATTTCGTATGCAACCCTCATCCGATTCTTCCCCCCTTCCCCCCTGTTCCCTGCTCCCCTCATCAATTTTGCGTTGTCTTTTCAGCTCAGCATGCATGACACCATGGCGCCGTCCTCATTAACAGAACCAGACGCAGCGGCAGAGTCCTCCACCCGCGACCGCTTCTACTCCATCCTTCGAAAACCAGCATCGAACCTCGCCCTCCGAATCTCAGACCTTGATCGATACCGCCTCAACATGTGGGAGGTCAGTTGGGCAGCTCCCAAGGAGTCACGAAAGGAACACCGTGAGAATAAAGCGACGAACGGCAAATCTGCGACAAAGGCGCGGTCGATCTTTAGTCGTGGATCGAACTCGTCAAGCGAGGCACCGTCGTTTGGGAACTTTTATAATAAGCGGAAGAATGCTGAGAGGGGGAATGATTCGGTGTCGTCGACGTCTTCGAAAGCGAGCGCTGTGGCGGAGAATTATGAATTGGAGGCAGACGAGGCTTCGACGTTTTCAGCGGGGAGTGAGCAGACAACGATTAATATGGCGAGGGTCGTTGATCTCAGTGCAAGGAGAAATGGGCAGATTATGGAGCGCTCTCAAGGTTTGCGACAACGCGCAGTGGTCGTTTTATCTCATGCTAATGTTTTGGTAGAGGTATACGTTGGGGATAACACGCTTCTTGAGCCGCCTTCACCAACACTCACGTCATCATCCGCGCCCTGGGATACAGAAACTCTTGAGCGCGTCATCATACAGCCATGGCCTCTCATTCAAGCTTTGAGCGATGACTCGTTTATCGCGCGAAGTACCGAGTCGACGACATCTCTGCGCACATCCTATGACACGCCGTATCTCATCAATTGCGGTGTTACCATAATGGCGACACCAAGTATCAAGTCTAAGCATCGCGCCCGCTCACCAAGCACTCAGTCAGTCTTCACCTTCAATCACGACTGCCACGTACTTACCTCATTTAGATCCCAACCTCAACGTCCACAGAGCAGTCGATCACCAACCAAAGCCAAGACCCCACGACGCATGCCATCGTCCACAGCGTCACTACGGGTCGAAAGCAGCGATAGTTGGCAGCCTCCAATTGAATGGGCATGCACGCCCACTGAGCCCTCTTTCCAATTCCCAGACGAACCTGTCCCCGAGCCAGAAGCTACCATTCCCATGGAACTCAACGCGATGCAGTTAGGTGTCAAGCAGCTTGCCAAAGAGGACAATATGACCAGACTTGTGCGTCTCGCTGAGTCACAATGTGTCAATAATCCACCGAACTTATGTCAGGATCTGGAGGTTGAGAAGATGCAGTGGATGCTCTCTGCCATGTTCAACATGGATGGGCCGGAGTATTCTGAGATTAATGATGATGATCTTGATGATGAGTCGGCGGATCCACCGAAGAGGATCCTTGCTCTTTATGAAACACCTGGTGAGTGATCTCACTCACGTTCTCATCTCACTCAACTAACATTTCACAGCTGTGACTTCATACCTCGCTGCCGTGAATCACAGCAAACAAGTCTACCATCTCTCCGCAGCACCATTATCACCCGCTTCATTCCCAAACATCCATCCTCTCCTCACACCAGTTAGATCACCCTCCGCATTCCCTGTCGCTCCATCAACCATTGAAGCCGTCCACTCACTACGTCTTCCTCTCGCTATGCCTTCACAAGACATCCCCGCTCTCTTACGAAACATCCATCGATGTCTTGAGCCGGGTGGCTCACTGCAACTCACTATCATCGACCCACTTCCCGTCACTAGCACTCTCGGGCCTCTTCTCCGAGCATGGATTGAGGATCATCTTCTATTCAACCTGGAGGCTAGTTTCCGTTGCACAAACCCAAGCAAGTTACTCCCACTCTGGCTAAACGGTGCATCGCTGCGCGTCGATCCTGATTGTATCGAGACGACACAGTTCTTCGCCATTCCTCTTGATAATATTCAGCTTCAGTATGTGAGAGAAGGTCATATATCTGAAGAGGGTTTGAGACAAGAGCTTCGTAATCTTGTGGGCCGCATGCTCTGGATGGAAATCTGGAGAGAATACATCGTCGCTGAACGTTGGTGGTGGGAGGACCCTGAGATTCTTCAAGAGTGCATCCAGCATCAGACGACTTGGGAATGGAAACTAATTGAGGCAGTCAAGGAAACCTAATAATTTTTTTTCGTTTTGGTTATTTATTGTTATTTTGGTAAGGTTTAGATAGCATTATACCCTGGGAGTCTTAATGATGATTATAATTGATGGAAGTTTATCTAATCCCTGCAATTCCCTTTCTTTAAGCTTCTCGTTGACTTTGCCTGAATTAATTAAGCACTGGCGCTGCCCAGATTCTTATGCTCCTCCAACCCATCCGTCTGCCTCAAAGTCTCCACCAACCTCTCAATCCTTCCACTCTCGTCAACAGTCGCGAAGAGAAAGACCTCATATTTAGATGGTGGTTTGTTGGAGAATTCTGCAGTGACAAAATGGCGCTCGGCAAGTTGGTTGCCTAGGCGAAGAAAATGCGTCACTTGGACTTTGATAGCTGTCGTAACTTGTCGCAGATGTTGAATGTGCTCAACAAATTCGGGAAAGTCGATACATTTTCCATCCACAATTGATGTATAGTCTTGAGTGAACAGACGTTCGAGATCTGCTTGCGTTGTTTCTGGTTCCCCGATGAAGATGCTCTCAAAGCCTTTTTCGTATTTGTCGAGAGAAGATGTCCACTCAACGTGGGATAGTGTAGATGTCATTTTGTGCAGTTCAAAAAGATATTTATCACTACATATGCTTATGCGATGTGGTGAAGATGGGATTGGCAACAGCTTAAATCACTGCAGATTCAGTTGATGTCTTTTATGTGTAGGCATCACCGCGGACCTATCTCCGAGCCCCGCGGACCTCCAGCGTCATCCTACTGATCCCAGGAAATTATGAATAGGAGACTTGGACAAGAAGTTAACGAGCCCCGCATACTATAAATGAGAAAGGAGATTCGGTCTCTTCCTATTCAATCGTGGAAACTGCGCAAACCGCAAATACTGGTGCCGTTGTCGCATCCACTTGTCGGTTGGTGATGCTACCCGGTCGCGCATCACTCTATTCATTGAACAGAATACTTACATGTTCATCGACAAAGCCATGTGCTTCTTTGTATAACGAAAAAAAAGAACAGGGTTTTCATTTGGACATTTTCTACCTGAAAAGTTTTCGTTTGCGTTTTATCTTTCCTCCTTACAGGGTGTTGAAAATAGTAAAAACTAGGAGGTTAGATCGATAAAAATTGAGACTTTGAACCGAGGTAGTAAGACTAGGGCCAGCAGACTACGGCTTAGTGCAAGTGTACATCAAATTAATGATTTTGTCCAAGAGACTCGGTCATATTGTCCCAAACATCTTGATAGAAGAAATGCTCAATCGAATGTAGCCGTTAGAGTACGACAAGGCAGTGGGTCCAGGGAGAAGACCAACGGCAGCTGATAAGGAATTTCTGCCAGTAGGATTACCTCCAGCGCGCTTTAGCTAGCTCCTTCGACGTCTTGCACTAACACAATCAACCCCACCTCAAGCGTGAAGTTGTTCAATCACTACAAACTCCCTTCATCACCACCAATTTCTCTTCAAGCCTCTGTCCTAATTCCATCATATCAAGAGGAAAAGCTTGTAATATATGTAGCAAAGATGCGTGTGTTAGGTCTTCTCGGCGGCACAACCTACAACGCAACCCTCCTCTACTACAAACAAATAAACGCCTACGTCCAAAACCGTCTCGGCGGCGGCCACTCCTCCAAACTCCTCCTCCACTCCTTCGACCACGCAGAACTCTTTAGTTTCTTCCAAGCAGGCAACTACAATGAAGTATCCCGCCAAATCTGCACCGCGGCAAAGAATCTCAGGTCCATCGGCGCAGAAGCCATCGTTCTCTGCGTCAACACGAATCATCGCTGGGCAGAAGATGTTGAAAATGCAACGGGTCTTCCGCTGCTGCATATCATTGATTTCACGGGTGATGCGATTGTTAAAGCTGGGTTGAAGAAGGTAGGGTTGTTGGGAACGCAGATTAGTATGGAGCAGGACTTTTTGAAGGGGAGGCTGGAGAGGAGGTTTGGGGTTGAAGTTCTTATACCAGGGAGGGAGGAGGCGAGGAAGAGGATGGACCGTGTGATTTTTGAAGAGCTTTCGTGTGATAAGGTACTTCCTCAGTCGAGAGAGTTTTATCTGGACCAGATCAGGGATTTGTATGGGAGAGGTGCTGAAGGGGTTATTTTGGGGTGTACAGAGTTGCAGATGATATTGAAGCCTGGGGATGTTGATATGCCGATGTTTGATACTGTTGAGTTACATGCAAAGGGAGTTGCCAAGTGGCAGCTGGAAGAGTAACAGTGATCATGGCTGCTTCATGCAATGAAGGTCTCCTTTATTGCAACAGCAAATTGGAAAGAATACTGATCGTTTTTATTTGTTCATCATGCTTTCGGCCGTGACGTAGTCTACTCTAAAAAGTTCTTTCTGCAACGGATTTTGCGCTAATAATCACCATGCCTAGATGTATATCTATTTGTTAAGAATAGCAGACCAGTCGTACTTCTTAGCCCATTCCTCCCAGCTCGTCATGGGGCAGTCAATGCCAGCCTGTCAAGTTAGCATCTTTTCAAATTCTCGGCACAAATCACATACCTCTCGGATATCCTTCGCCTTCAAGAGCTTCATACCGCCATCGTATCCCGGATCAGAAGTATACGAAAACATGTATCCTGTCTCAATGCCCGCGTCCCGATCAGGCGTAGCAGCTGTCATCTCATCTGGCGTCACCTGACGGTACTTGACAGGGACATTGTTGATGCGACCCCAGGTCTCGATCCACTCTGGCCATGTGCAGGTTGTACCTTCAGCCATGTAAGCCTTGCCAGGGGGCATTTGGTACACGGCGTAGGTGAAGTTGCCTAGATCTCCTACAGGGTCGAGATGAGGAACGAGACTGTCGGGCGAGGTAGTGAAGGACATTTCAAATGTTCCATCAGGGAGCTACTTCTTATCAGTGCCAGCCCATGGCAAATGCGGAGGAACTTACCTTGTTCATATAAGAATCAGGCAGAATGTTGAAGCTTGTGAAAAAGTATCCCGTGTGAATGCATGACATCTTGGCCGCAAGCTCAGGATACTTCTCATCAACATACGCCGGAAAAACATCCGCCTTACCATCAAAATGATACAACTCCTTGAACTTCCCACCACTGCACTTCTCAGCCTGACTTAGCGTCGAGACCAAAAACCCATTGTCATCCAGCGTGTCAACCACTGTAGCAGCCGCATCGACAATATTTTTGCCCTGCTGCACCTCAACATTATACGCAAACTTTCGACACGAAATACCCTCCTTGGCAGCCTGCTCCCGACAATCTGGTCGGAAAAACGGCTCCCAGTAGTTGGTCACGCTGAAGATAACGTTTGCTCCAGCAAAGGCACTCTTGAGAGTCGAGACGTCATTGAGATCAACAGCCACGACTTCGGCTCCCGCCGATGACAGGGCTTGGGCGGAGGGTGAGGCGGTGTTGCGGGTCAAGCCACGCACTTTGAAGCCCGCCTTGAGAAAGCGACGGGCGACGGAGCCGCCCTGGTTGCCTGTGGCGCCAACCACACAGATGAGTTTATCGTTGGTCATTGCTTTTTGTTTGTTTGTCTTTGTTGATTCTGTATTGGAAAGAGGAGAAATGGGAGGAGAAATTCGGTGAGGGTTTATTTCCTTAGCCGACTTGGCTTTAGTTCGAGCTGCTGGAGTCTAGGCCCCCTCTAAAAGACGGAGATGCATTCCTAGATCGATGTGACTAAACCCAATCGAGCCCCTCCTCGCGTGTTTCCCCAATCGTACCACGGCCCTGGAATTCCCAATTTTCTGCTCTGCTCTCTTTCTTCTTTCCTCCGTGTGTCCCGCGCTTTTCCCCACGTGGCTGATCAATCTTTTCCCTCCCTCATACTCCGCTCGAAGCTTGACATGATTACGGTTTCACATACCTAATAGTGCTTATTTAGGCCATCGCTGCTATACTTACCTTATCTTAACACTATGGGCTCTGAATACGATTCCAAACCAAAGACTTCTTCGTCGCCCGTAGCGTCAGGGTCTCCTCCACCCGTTACCACTCTGTCGGGTCAAGATCCTGGCGAGACGCGCCGATCGCCCGCAAATGACGAGGACCAACAGCCAGAAGAGCATGTGCCGCTCCAAGTCGATGTACGCTCTGACTTATTGATACATGACTTGATATATCGTATTGATTGTTTTTTTTTTTTTTTTAGGAGGATGAAATAGCTGGCGATGATGCAGACTCTACTTATGGCTCTGACCGAGGCTCAATCTACACTGCTTCCGCCACGTCATCAATCTATGACTACCAGTATGAAAATGGCCGTCGTTACCACGCTTTTCGCGAGGGTCAATACGTCCTCCCAAACGACGACCAGGAACAACAGCGCCTAGATCTTCAGCATCACATCTGGCGTTTACTCCTCGGCGGCGCCCTTCACACAGCGCCGCTACCTAACCCAGACTCACCTGGCGAATACCGCATCCTAGATCTCGGCTGCGGCACTGGCATCTGGGCTATAGAAATGGCAGACGAGTATCCCAACGCCACAGTCGCAGGCATAGACCTCTCTCCGATCCAGCCGGACTGGGTACCCGGTAACTGCATGTTTCACGTTGATGACTACGAAGATGAGTGGACCTACCGCGAGAGTGAGAGGTTTGACTACATCCACGGTCGGGCGCTCAGCGGCACGAGTGCAGATTGGATGAGGTTTTATAAGCAGGCGCTTAATAATCTCAAGCCAGGCGGGTACATGGAGATGCAGGAGTATGATGCGTGGATTTTCAGTGACGACGATAGTTGTGACAGGGCGCCGTGGACGATGGAGTGGGTCAATAAGCTTGATGAGGCGAGTAAGATGTTTGGAAAGCAGATTAACGTGGCGAAGTATCATAAGCAGTGGATGATTGATGCTGGGTTTGAGGATGTCGTCGAGAGAGTCTACAGAGTAAGTTTTCATAACACTGTTACATCGCTGGTTACTGACTTTGGTAGATTCCTATTGGTCCATGGGCGAAAGATCCGACGCTGAAGGAGCTTGGCAAGTTTGAGCTGACGCATATGCAAATGTCGGTTGAGTCGCATACACCGGCTTTGTTCACGCGTGTATGGAATTATTCGCACGATCAGGTTATGGTGCTGATGGAGGGTGTGAAGAGGGAGTTTCGAAGTCGTGAATTGAGATTGATCACGAGCTATCGATTCATCACGGGACGGAAGCCAGCAGAGGTTTAGTGATGGGCAGATGCGCTGGCTGCATCTGGTGAGAGCATGGAAAGAGCTGTGAGATGTCTAAGCATGGGTAGTTAAGCGGGCGTTTGGATATAGGAGGAAATTGACTTTTTCTAAAAACAAAACACTCATACATTCCGAGTCATTGAGCATTAGTGCCTTCTTTATTGCTAGGCCTTGGTACTGATAGTGATCAATTAAAGGATAAGCACAGAGCAGTGTCTCAGCCAAGAGCCTCAATTGATTATGACTTATCCCCCTCACAGTTCAGAAGGTTGGCTAAGGGCGTGAGTTATCAACTTCTTGTACCCCTCAACAGCCTGCTCCAAATCCGATACCTTCAAGTGCTCATGTGCAGAGTGTGCCTCGAGAATCGAGCCAGGTCCGTACAGATATCTCTTATGGCTCCCCTTTAGCCTCGGGATATCTGTTCCATAGTTCAAAACTACAATTTCGAAGCCTACAAATGTCAGCTACAGTTCGATATTCTTATAATCTTACTTACCGTCAACATCATAGTCAGTAGGCACTGGTCCAATGCCATAAGAGAACTCAACGACAAGGCTCAGATCACTCCTCAACTGCTTGACGTATTAGATCCCTGATACCCTCTGGAGTTCCGCCAGCGACTCTAACTCCTCCGGTAGCATAAGCACTCGCCGGGATGACATTCCCAGCAACACCACCTTCAATCCTACCCACGTTAAGAGTAGAGTTCCCAAACTCTTTGCTCCCAGGTAACTCAATCTTTTGAAGAGCTGCTAATCCACGAACAAGGCTATCAATCGCATTACTCCCAGTCTCAGGGTATCCAGAATGACCAGCCTTTCCGTTCGCTTTGATAGTAAAGCCTAATCCACCTTTGTGACCTCGAGCAAGTTTGAGCTCTGTTGGTTCACCAAAGATGACGGACTCCCAGGATAGACCGAGATCATTGACGTTGCCCATTCCGGGTCCGCCTGTCTCCTCACCGACCACGAACAAAAGCGCTACATCGCCTTCACTAACTTCCTTCTTATCAAATAGTTCTTCGACAGCAATGATTTGTGCCGCGACACTGCCCTTTGCGTCGACTGTTCCTCGACCCCAGATCTCATCACCTCGCCGCTCATAAGGCCAGAACGGGGGAACAGTGTCAATATGAGAAGTCACGAGAACTTTTGTTTTCCTTGTGTTGTTGTAGTAGGCCAAGATGTTATCGCGGTTCTTGGCGACTTCTTGAGTCTCAACAGTGAAACCTGCATCTTGGAGGTATGCTTTAAGAAAGTCGGTGACGTGCTTTTCTGAACCGGTGATTGACGGTCGCTCGACGAGTGACTTATGAAGATCGAGAAGAAGCGAAGACTCAAATGGTTCATGAGAGAAGGGGAATTGGACACTTCCCAGGTTGAATGCCGTCGCCGCAGCGGCAGTCAAGAGGATGGTGTTGAGCTTCATCGTCGATAACAGCCTGCAGATAACAAAGAGGGGTAAAAGATATGAACCCCCCCAAATTCGGCGCCGTGTATCTTGATATAACGTTGATCGTCACAAATTGATAAGCAATCTCGAAAAGCCAATCAATTTCCTCTTTTATCGTTGTACAGATGTCACCATTGACGGGCAGTATTTCCTCATCTGCCAAAAGCGGGGAGACTCAACATATCGAGCCCGAGATGGCAACACCTTTTATAGAAATACTCGCATTAGTTCTGGGAGAAGTATTATTTCAGAGATAGTTTTGGAGATAACAGCTGGAGTTAACGGGTTGCGCGATTATATCCCTCCCGCACGCCAAGATGAGGAATGCCGATCGCGGATGTCGACATATCGTGGGGTGAGGAGTAGGATGCACAAGCGAAGCGACCAAAATTTATATCTTTATGGGCGTACCTTGATAGATTCTGTGCAGCTTAGAGAAGATCATCACGGAAATGACTTCTTCTGGTATCTCCAAAGGCCACGAAGCCGTGGATGAGAAGACTCAACATGTTATTCCCGACTCTTCATCTGGCGAACCGCCAGTCAAGCAACACTACAACATCGTCACGCGCGGAGAGTCTGTCCCTTCGTCGGATGATGTAAATGATAACATCGCTGGATATGATGGGAGGCTTATGGGAGCGCGGACTAGGTTGAGTAGTCAGCAGGAGAAGAAGTTGCTGCGACGAATTGACTGGCATCTCATTCCTTTGCTTTCGGTCATGTACATGGTCAAGTCAATTGATGCTTCCAATGTAAGTGCAGTGCTATTTTTGGCATTGTGGTGCTAATGTTGTAGGTCTCGAATGCTCGAATCATGGATCGTGGAACACCGAGGAATATCATGACGGAGCTGAACATCTCGGCTGACGATTACAACTTTGTCACTATGGCATACTATGTCTGTCTAAAAGCTGAATTCTGTTGAATATTACTAATTAGCTTATAGATCCCGTATATCTTGGCAGAGACACCTTCCAATCTGTTGGTCAAGCGCCTGAAGCCATCAGTTTGGCAAGCGAGAATTATGGTCAGTCTCTTCCCCCGTTCTCAGCTCACCAGACTGATCGGGGCATAAATATCCTGGGGTATTGTTCTCGTCTGTCACGCTGCCGTAAAGAATGCCGCAGGCTTGTATACAGTTCGCGCTTTTCTTGGCCTCTTCGAGGCTGGACTCTGGCCTGGTATGCTGCTGCAGTTATGCTACTGGTATCGCCCCGATGAGCTGGCATCACGCATCGTCCTCGTCACTATTCTTGGTAACTTCAGTGCTGTCGTTAGCGGTGTTCTTGCCTTTGCGTTTAATGGAGTCCATGCACAAGGATTGTCGGGATGGAAATGGTATGCCCCCACCAATATGCCTCGAGGATGGACTGACACAAATTTTAGGCTGATTTTGACCGAGGGAGTTTTCACTATCCTTCTGGGTATTTTCGCATATATCTTCATGCCTGATTGTGAGTTCACGCCACTGACACAGCGCCACATACTGACTTTTGAAACAGTCCCCGATACAGCTCGTTGGATGTCCGAAGAAGAAAAGTCATTCGTCCAAGCTCGGCTTCCCATCAACGCCCCCAGAGCTGCTGAGAAAGATTTTGACTGGAAAGAATTCTGGAACACTCTCAAAGATCACAAACTCTGGCTGTTCCTTCTCTGCTGGGCATTTTATACCATCGGAACGACGGGTCTTAACTTTTATCAGCCGACGGTCCTTGCAAATCTGGGCTTCACGTAGGTCTCCGCGGAAGGGTTCCAAGAGAGTATGATCGCTGACATTGGTTCGTCGCAGTGGCATCGCGGAAGCTCAACTGCTCAACATCCCCCCAGCCATCTTTGCTTGTATACTCACCATAGTATTCGGATGGGTTGCCAACACCGGCCGTTTCCCTCTACCATTGATCCCCCTGAGTTTCATGATAATCATAGAAGCTTGCTACGTTGTTCTATACACCTTCCCCAACACAGGCGGTGTGTATGCAGCTACTGTAATAGCAGGAGGTTTCTCAATTGCCTGGTAAGTCTAGCCAGCCCCCTCTTCAACATCTGCTAACCAAAAAAGGTACACAATGATGTGGCCATGGAGAGTCCAAACCACAGACGGAGCCACCGGTTCAGCCTTTGCCATAGCGTTTGCCAATAGCTACGGCCAGATTGGAGGCGCAGTTGGATCACAGCTGTTCAACTCGCGTTTCGCACCTAGGTATACGACGTCGTTTGGGATTGCGATGGGATTTATTGGTATGGCTATTATCATGAATGTTATCACTTGGTCGTTCACTTGGAAAGTGGATGTTGCGACGAGACGGCTGAAGAGGGCGAGGGATGCTGCTGCGAAGAGGAATTTGGCTATTCTGGATGACGTTGATATTCATGCCAAGACCTAGATACTGGCTCGAATGTCCGGCTTGATCTTCAACCACGAGAAGAAAATTTCAGAAGCCGGACTGCAATCAGGAACTAATTAGCCCTTTTGTGTTTATACCGATCCGACTTTCATCATTACACCAGACTCTTCTCAAAAACCCGATACTCCGTTGGCCCAGCAAGCAAGTTCACCAAATCAGGATAATCATCCGCAAAATCCCCCAACTTAACAAGCTCATACCCCATCCTCATATACCACCCCAACAACCTCGCCTTCCCCTCATGATGAAACGTCATCGGCACAAGAATCTCCAGCTGCATGGTCGTACACCCCCTCCGCCTGCACTCATCTTCCGCAAAGACCGCTAGTTGTCGCCCTGTGCCAGTACCTTGATACTGCGGATCGAGTGCCAACATTCCGAACTCTCCGAGGGCGGGTGTTATCAGTTTGATGAAAACGCAGCCGATGGGCTCGTTGTTTGGTTGCAGGTAAGCGACCGCGAGTTGGCTGTTGCTTAGGAATTTGGTGATTTCGGCGGTGGAGGTTCGTTGATATGATGGGATGAAGATATCGGACTCGGCTTTTGTGTAAGCGGTGTTGACGATATCAGTTAGGGTTGAGACCAGAGTTTTGTCCTCCGCATCGGAGGCTGGGGGTATCTTCACAATGATTTGCGGTTTCGTCATGTTGGATATTGAAGTTAATTGCAAAGCCTGTCAGATCAAAGAAGAATGCCAGGGTTTATAATGCTTTGAAAACTCCTCCGGTAGTTGTAGTGAGAACTATAATCTCACATGTCAGACTTTGGCTCACGTAAAACAGCGCAGGTGGAGAATTCCGCTTTGGCGGTCCGTGTGATATTACGCTTTTGGGAAATTCTGTACGGCGAGCTGAGTGCTAGCTCTGTAAAAGCAAGGCTCCTCTGGCCTATTATAGTTTCTAAATACCAGCAGAATAATCGCAAATACACTTAGAATAGATAATCACTCCGATAAAACCATTCTTCCCTACAAAAGAATTAGCGCTTGGTTACTCAAGGTGGCACTCACTCTAAGAGGCCCAAACTCCAAATTCTTGGCATCGTATCAATCGAGAAATCTGACCAGATGAAGAGATCGAGATATAAACGTTTTCTATTTTTCTTACTTCCCCTCCGTCTGAGATCATCCGACCTATGTGACCAAAGGCTTCTGATTTGTCTCTGGCCGGCGATCCCTGCTGTTTATATTAGCATGTCAGCGTGAGGCACAGTGACCTGAGGACATCTCCGCCCCAAATGCTGACCTTCATTTTGCTCTTGCAATAAATCCCATGATAAAATGGCTTCTCTAGAATGGCTACTGGATCTATGCGCCGTCGCAAAAGCCACCGGCAGAAGCATCATCACTGACGATACACCTCTCGAGAATCAGCTCCCACCAAGCAAAGATCCATGGTATTCTGCGCCCGGTGACGGGGAGATCAGACAGCCCGGCGATGTTCTCCGCATTCGTTCCGCATCGAACCTCAACAATATTGTCGAAGGCTCGGCGGCTATATATCATATCCTTTACCGCTCAACAGACTCACGCGGTCGTCCATCATGGGCGGTCACTACGCTCTTCATCCCAACTACACTTTACCAATCTCCATCCGGAAAAGCAGCCATTCTCTCATATCAGTTCGCCTACAATACATGCAACGTCGATTCCAGCCCGTCATTCGGTTTATCTGGAGTAATGGCGAAGAGTGAACCGAATCTTGGTATTAAATCGAGTACGTCTTTGCTCACTGAGATGCTCTCGTTCGGGTGGATCGTCAACACTCCGGATCACCTGGGGCTAGATGCTGCGTTTGGCGCAAGTGTTCAAGCAGGCCATGCGACTCTCGACGCCTTGCGCGCTGTTCATAATCTACTTAGCTTGGGGGATAATTCAGGCTTCAACACTGCGATATGGGGATACAGCGGTGGCTCGATCGCGACGTTCTCCGCGGCAGAGCTGCAACCATCCTACGCACCAGATCTCAATATCTCAGCAGCTGTTGTCGGCGGTCTCGTGGATGACATATCCGCCGCATTGGACAAGATTAACAAGAGTCCGATCGCTGGTACTCTGATTGCCCTCATGCTAGGAATCACAGCGCAATATCCTGAAGAACGAGCTTACCTAGAAAGCCGTCTTATCCCAGAGACAAAAGATGAGTTCTTGGTGGCAGTGAACACTGAGGTCACCCAAAATGTGGGCAAGTACTCCGGACAAGATATTTACGCTTTCTTCAAAGGTGGAGGTGTAGATCTAAGAGATCCGATTTTACAAAAACTCTACGATAAGCAAGCAAAGCTGGGACACAGAGACTCGCCGAGGATGCCTATGTTTCTGTACAAGGCTATACAGGATCTGTTCTGCACTATAGACCTTACTGATGCGACGGTTGACAGACTCTGTAAGAATGGAGCGGAGATCACCTTTGAGCGGAATACAGTGGGGGGCCATGTTTCTGAGATTGAGAATGGGAAACCAAGGGCATTTCGGTTTCTGCAGGGTATCTTTGATGAGTCGTACGAGTCTCCTGCATCGAAGCGGCATGTGATGGATGTCACGGTTGATGTTTCTTCACAGAATAACTGAGCGTGTGTAGAAGATAGTCGTTATCATAACAAATCTCATGAAGGTGCAATCCTTCCCTTTTCCATAGGCAAATCCGTCTCCCTCCAAACCCTTATGTCCTCTCCAGGTTCACATGTTCTCGCAACCCAATTCTCGACTCTTTCAACACCCCACATAATCGTGAACAGATTGATTAGCATTGGATCTACGTCCGATGCCTTTGTACTCAAAAACAGACCCTCGCAATCGAGGCTACAAATAAAAAGAGGATCTGCTTTCCGACATGCAGCTGCCCATGTAAATGCTGATTTCGCTTCCCATAGGTCTTTATGAGCAGTAAAGTAAATACCGCCATGACATTCAGCCCATTTCTGTTTCAGAGTGAGATACACTCCTATGGTTGAAGTTGCCAATAGCCATATACGACGGATACTCTCTGATAAGACCCAAGAGCGCCATTTCCGTGGCAGAGGATCACCATCGAAGATGGAGTCCAGAATTATGCAGTTAGCGGACGCAGCAGCAGCTGAGCTATCTCCGCCGTCGCATGGCAGACCGATATCTGGATCGCGAAGAGCAGCTTCCCAGAGCTGGCGAGTCCATGAGAGAAGAGTTTGTATCTGTTGTTCTCCATTGGCCCGTGCTCCAATGGATGGCGAGAACAGTGCTAGCACAAGATGGACGAATAATGCCTGGGTTCGAGAGAGGTGCTCACGAATGCCAAGCGTCACTTCAGGACCGACGAGGTCAGAGCAATATGCCTTGAGTAATGCCGATGTTTTCGATGCCAGTAATTCATCAATCACCGTCTCGTTCGCGGGTGTTTTTGAATTGTGCAGGATGATACACGTGAATGCATCCTGTATTGATGGTGGCAGCCCAGCATCGGCGTACAGCTGATTGTGTATGAATGGGCTATGCGAATTCGTGATCCATTCAGTGAAGAACTCATGAATACCGTGGATATAGTTCATACAGACAGAGTTAGGAAATGATGGCGTCGTAAAAGGGATGTGACGAATGGCCCATGCCTCAGGCCGGAGGAAGAAGTCAACGGGATCCTTCTGGCTTGAGATTGTCTCACTACTCGTCGCGGGTGAGTCGTCTGGCAACTCAGCAGCAGGGAGAGCGTCCCAATTGCTCAGACTCGCCGCCCATTGATTGAGGTCAATCAAACCATTGTCTGGTGTTGAGAGAGGTATTTGCATCAGACTCTGTGGTCCAACACTGAGTCTACCTGCACTCTCTCCGCCATTTTCCGCTCCCGGCGCTGACGACGCGTGCAATCTCTTCCGCTTGGTCGGTGGATATCGGCATTCAACGTCTCGATCATTACACCGACCGCAAATAGGTTGAGCTTTGTCACATTTCCGCTTCCCGTTCGTGCACGCGTAACACGCTTTGAGCTTTGTCGCAGAACCCATTCTGATTATGCTGATGCGGAAAGACTGCGGGTTTCTGGAGTTGGCTGCGGGGGAGATTTAGGGAGATTGGATTAACGTTAGCGACCTTTGTCAGCTGGCTGTTATGCGGAGATTCTGCGGGTTCCTGGCGGAAGCCCCTTCGAGATAAGCTTATCGCTCTGTATGCGCTTTCAGAGCAGCAGACGGGTTTCTGGCGGATTTCAATAGATTCATCCGCAGACTTCCGACATGCCAAGATTATGTTATGCTCCTTGTCGTGACACATGGAAAGGGCCAAAGGTTTGTATATAATGGATGAGTATGCAACTCTCGTAAACTATAAGTCCAGATCTCATCATTAATTCATTTGCTTTCAACGTCCAAATACCTTACAACAGCCTTCCAGTATGCCTTCCGCAGTAGAGACCAGGCCCGAGGAAAACCCTTGGGAGAGTGTCGAGGCACCTACCAATGGCAGCAATCTCATAACCAAAGTCCACCGCGAGTCATACGAAGCAATCTCGCCAACCCGCCCTGAGCTTTCTCAGTCTGGCCATACTGTTCTCGTCGCCGGAGCCTCCACTGGAATTGGCTTCAGCATCGCCGAGTCCTTCGCTGCAGCCTCTGCGACTCGTCTCATCATTACCGGTCGGCGCAAGGATGCTTTAGACAAAGCGGTCGACAAGATCAAGACGAAGTACTCCAGCGTTGAAGTCATCCCGATCATCAATGACTTTGCTGATGAGAATGCCACTCAAAAGCTCTGGAAGAAACTTGCCGAAGATGGTGTCTTCGTTGATGTTCTCGTTTTGAGTGCTGCGAAAATGTGGCTGCCCAACACTATCCTTGGACTTGGATATGAGACCTTCAAGGATGGCCTTGGAGTGAACCTTATTGCTCCGTATCTATGGACGAGTTTGTTTCATAAGCAGCGAGAGATCAACCCTTCGCGAAAGCTGGTAAGCCCAGGAACCCCCATGACATGTGTTGTTAGATGATCTTACGCCAGTCAGGTTCTCCTCAACTTGTCCAGCATTGTAATTCACGATACCAAGATGTCTGTTCCCGTCCCTCTGTACTCAGTCACCAAGAGTGCCGGAACAATGATGATGCAGCACATCGCCATGACTGTACCCTCCAGTGAGATGCAGGTCATCAGCTTCGAGCCCGGTCTTCACTATACTGAATCGTTTGAACGTTTCACCGATGAGAACAGTTTCAAGTGGGATGATAGTATGTATTGACTCTCATAAGATGGAACCATACTGACAAATGCGTAGTTAAATTGCCTGGTGACTTTGCTGTCTGGGCGGCGTCTGAAGAAGCTGAGTTTCTTCATGGCAGGTTTATCTGGGCTAAGTGGGATGTCAATGAGCTCAAGACTGGACCTCTTCGGAAGAAGATTGAAAGCGACGCTTCGTTTTTCAGAGTCGGCGTCAGCGGATACTAAGTCAAGGCAAGACGTGATATCTCCTAGCGGAAATCATTTTCGAAATGAGATCTGTATCTCGACAACTTATTTGAGAGGCTCCCAAGTTGGGTAATGTGCCACGAGAAAAGAAAAGAAGAACTTTCAGCAATACGTATCAAGGGATGCGTTTGCACTTCCTGCACTTATATTCCTTAACCTTTTCCGACTCCCTGTGCATACAACAGATAATGTCGGCCGCTAGTTCAGGATTTTCGCTTAGCGCTTCGCGGAACGTCTCGCGACTCATCAACGCCCCGATCCTCTCAAATGCGACCTCGACAGAAACATCGCGTAACCCTCTGTCTTCCTGGGGCGTATTCGTATACGCCAAGGCGATTGCGGTCGGAAAGTCCTCCGCTTCCCATCCTTCATCAATGCTACTATGATACTTAGTTGCGGAGAGTTTCTTCAAAGCTTCAATTCCATATTTATCAGCGATTTGATAGATCTTGGCATGGAAAATCATGTCTGATGTATCAGCCGGTGTTTCGTAGTCGAAGGAGTAGAGAAAGCGCGTCATCGCCTCTACTATATTGGGTTCAAAATCTATAATGTTAATCACTCGATCAGAGCTCTCCTTTAAGCATGTTAGTCCTGGCCCATTGTTAAAGAAGAGGTGCTAGTCGAACCTTCCATGGCCCATCTAGCTGCTTTTGGAAATACTCGGAGTGGAAATAGAGAATGAGACTGTGAACAGCGATATCTCTACCTTCGCATCTTATGACGGCGTCTGATAGAGTTTTGTTGTTGAAGTAGCTGTTTGGTCAATACGAGGCTCATCGGAGTGGTGATATGGAAGCATACATCTTCAAAGATGCGCCGAACTCTTCATATGGCGGTGACTGCATCTCGGTGCCAGGGGGCAGTCGAGTCTGATGTACCCAGGGCGGAATAGATGGTTCGTCTTCGAGAAAAGAAAAGAAGAAGGAGGCGGGGATAACGGAACGTTTCGCTTTCTTATGTTGAGGCATAATGGTAGGCCTCCCGCAGAAGCTGCAGCCACAAACTGAGATCGTCGTGAGGGGCCAGCCAAGAGAGCCATTTTATGCGGCCAGATAATCTGATTTATTGGAAATCAAGTTGAGTTCGAGTAAACAGATGGTTTACATTTATGTTCTGGACGATGCAATTAAGTTTAGGCACCGGAGAAATCCACCAGTGAGAACAAAACACGTACCACGATGAATTGCTTGCTACGGAGTCTATCTGATCATCGTCCACGTTCAGAGGCGCCCAAATGCGTATTTTTTATATCCACACAGCCTCCCATGTATTGCTCATCGGGTGCATATTCAACTACATAACCTCATCTTCACCAGTCAATTTGTCGTTGTTCTCTATGCTATTCCCACATATCCATGACATCCCTTCCATCCGCTTGTTTGAAAACACCGTCTGAATGTTGTCTGAAATATTAAAGCCAATCCCTATTTGGATACGACGGCAGCGGTGCCCAACCACAGACCGGACAGATGGCTGGGCTTGGACCGTGGAAAAAGCCGAGCTGATCACCTGGAGACTCTATTCTCAAGAAAGTAGTCTTGCACCCAAAGCATTTGCACTCGGAGGTGTCTCCTCTGTCTCGTTGAGATGTCAGAAGCTTTAACTATCGGTCAATCAGTAAGTGTCTCCCCAATTCTCATTTATGAAACTGACAAGGTCGGCTGATAAGTCACCATTCATCGCGAGGCCTTCCCGAAATGACTCATTTCCCATGAGCTCGTCAAAGACTTTATAAGAGCTTTGCATGACGATATCTCGGAGACCTCGGTCTTCTGGTGGTGTAGTGGTATACGCCGTGGTGATCGCATCGGCCAAATCACTTGCGTACTCGGTGGTTACTTCGGCCTCCTTGGTGACGCTTTTGAATTTGTCTAGAGAGTGCTTTTTGAGTGTTTCGATACGATATTTATCCCCTTTCTGGTAGACCTTGGCTTGGAAAATCATAGGGGGCGTATCAGGAGGGACGTCGTAGTCGAAAGAATAAACAAAACGAAGCATAGCCTCGACAATATTTGCCTCGAAGTCTTTGATGTCGATGATTTTGTCTTCACTCTCCTTCGTTTGGTCAGCTTGTATTGCCACTAAGGATAGGAGGACTCACCTTCCACGGTCCAGTCAGCTGCTTTTTGAAGTAGTCGGAGTGACAAAAAAGGACAAGGCTGTGGAGTGCAAACTCCTGGCCGTTGCATCGAATCACGGCATCTGAGAGGAATTTGTTATTGTAGTATCTACGTGCGTTAGTGAGTCAGCCAATACGGTACGAAGCAAAGCCAGAACATACCCCTGAAGGGAGGCACCGAACGCTTCGATTGGCTTGGGTTCCATGATCGAGGAGAAATCGAAACGATCAAGGGTTTTTGGAAGGAGTTGGTTATTCGGAGTAGCTGGTAACTGCAGTATTTATGTTCCTTTGGTTAGTGTGACACAAAAGGCTATTCTGTCACCTCGGTGTATAATTCTGATAGTTTCTATATCACAAGATAATTTTATTTAATGACAATAACGAAAGGTTTATCTACCCTAAATATTAGATTTGTGAGGTCGATATTGCAGGTCCGAGATAGTCCTTGCGACAAAGTTCCAAAAAGTCAACTCTAAGTAGTAAATTGCAGTGCATTTCTTGGTCTCTGGCCAAACAGACTTTCGAGTGAACAAAGTCAAAATGGGACGGCATATGCGTACCAAGATGATTGGCCATTTAAAGACACAGTTTAAATCGAGTTGACCGTGACTTCTAAGTTTTCTATGCTGATTTAAGCTCTCAGCCACAAATCTCAGCTGCGAAACACACATCAAAGCGTGATTTCTATCTTTGAGTTGGTGAATTTTCAAGGCTTTTCGTCTGAGATACACAATGAAGTAGGAAACGGAGGCTCCGACAACCAATTTCTGTATAGTGATAACAAGTTTCACTACTAATTCATCGATTCCAAAAGGTACCGGTTGCAGATGCCAGTTCAGAGGGCCGGAAAGATAGTGCAGGGTTTAATTTTCGTTGAGAACATCTCCCTGGCTCCGATGCGACACGGTTATTTCCAGTGACAACACAAGAATAGACAAGTCTGGTAAGATTACTATAGACATCTTCTCGCTAAGAGACCTTGACCCGGAGGAAGTCTGTTCTTCATTATTGGCCGAATTACCACATTCCTGCGGATAGTCAAGAGGTCCCATTCATGGTCATAGGACTGAGCATGGATGCCCGCAACTGGAGTCATCAAAAGCACAGTCCTTTACAGCATGCCAGTTCCAACTTGGCGTACGCCGCCTCTTCATGATCCTTTATTCCGTCAGCTGTCTTTCAACGCGGACCCAAAAAAGGAGGTGTGGAGCGATGATCCGTGATTGGGGTTACAGCCGCTGCCTAACGCCATGGCCGCTGACTGCCGACAAGGCGGAAACTTTCTGTGTAATAGTGAGCGGTACTTGGATAAATCGGCAGATCATCACTTGGCAGCTGTGGTCGCCGCTTATCTGTAATTAAACGGGTGGAGCCCGATATCCCGAGAGTAAGCTGCCAAGTATGGGGCCAAGACTTCAGGAGAAGGCTTCGAGAAAATCGTAGAGTAAGCTACTATCGATTAGTCCGTAGAATGCTTCGATATATACTAAATCACGGGGAGATAACGCCTTATTCTTGATATGCAAGTAGATATGTAGGACATAGATATACCAACTCTTCACGATCGAAGTTTTGGTAGGTGGTGGGTAACCTTTCGTGCAACTATAATTCTCAGTGACTGTATTACTACCTGTTGTTTCAGCTCCAGCCATTGATATCATACAGCTTACAACTAATTACGTCTTTGCTATTCGTCGCCGTTGACTGGCTGTTGATGTGGACATTGCTGGACTTGGCGAGCCGGGAACATGCATGGCAATGTTTCGTCTTGTCTTGTATCGTGAGATTCCCTTCTCAGCTTCGGCGATGCTGAGTCCTTGGCAGCTTATGGGATGATCTATACTGTATAGGACAGCTGACCAGATCAGGAGAAGACTCGACTGCCGAAGCATAGCTATAAAACCCAGAGCAGAACTCCTCAAACTCAACATCACCCACAACATCAACCACATTCATTTACTCACTCAACTTTACAATCTTTCAAGCTTCTCATCAAGACTATTCACCATGCTCTTCCAAAGCCTTCTCTCATCTTCCCTTCTCCTGGCCGTCGCCCAGGCTGGCCCAACCGCTCCTAGCCAAGGTCTCGCCAAGCGTGATGGTTTCCCCGTCTGCGACGATACTTCCAGGACCTACGAAGGTCCCTACACCGATGGCTCAGGAACCTACGTGACTTCGGACCGAACCACCCATCCCTACAAATTCCCCAAAGTCCGCAAATGCTGGTACGACTACTTCGTCCTCGAGACCTCAAAGGAGTACACCCCGTGGCAGAAGGCATCCGGCAACATCTACTGCACCGGCACCCAGGTCTGCACTGCCACCAAGCTCGTCGGCAATGAGGTCTGCCAGGAGCGATCCGATAGTGTCAGCGTCAGCGTCGGTGCTGAGATCGAGGGTTTCAGCCTTGGTCTTGATTTCACGACTACCGACACTGAGTCCAAGTGTGTTCAGGCTCAGGACCTAACTGCTTGTACATGGGATGATGGCGCTTGTCATACTGTTTGGACCCAGCAGGAGGTCATGAGACAGAAGGGATATCGTCGACAGAGATGTAACTGGGGTAATGGGGATGAGACTCAGTGCATGGATAACTGGGAGCAGACTACGCCCTCTGACTTCATTTCCTATGGCTGTGGGTCCAAGTGTACTGATACGAACGACTGTGGTAACACTGATGGCAAGCCTTGCTCTAAGTAAGCTTTGAGCTATGAGTTCAATGGAGGGCTAAAGGGCAGATTCTCTTTCTTTTCGTCATTTTGACGATGTATTTTTTAGTAGATCCTGGGGGACTTTTTGGCATTTAATGGATTGGAATAAATGGGGGTGGCCAGCTAGAACATAGATACTACGCTTTCAAGCCTTTAAATCTTGGACAGCGGCAAAATCTGAAGATCATCCCTACTCAAGTCCCTCACACTCTTCTTCCCAGCATTCGCAAGCATATTGTCCATATCCGCCAACAAGCACTTCAAAATATGCTCCACCCCTTCTTGTCCACCCGCAGCAAGACCATACGCATACGGTCTTCCAATACAAACCGCCTTTGCACCAAGGGCCAATGCCTTCAGCACATCTGAACCTGTTCGAACACCACTATCAAACATGATCGTTAGATTTGAGTCTTTGACCTTCTTGTCCGCAGCGATATCCGCCAGTGCATCCAGTGATGCTATGGCGCCGTCGAGTTGGCGGCCGCCGTGGTTGGACACGATGATGCCGTCGATGCCGTGCTCGATTGCAAGATGGGCGTCATCGACGGTCTGTATTCCCTTGAGAACAATTGGTCCGTCCCAAAGATCTTTCAATATCTTGAGGTCACTCCACGAACGATATGTACCAGAGTTGATAACATCAATCCAAGCTTTCGACCTGATCAAAGTCTTTGCATTAGCGAGAACCCTTGCAGCACCATAGACAGTGCCAGGCCTTCTCATAATCGTCCAGAGCTCAGAAAGTTTCTCGGCAATACTTCGCGAGTCATTCTTCTGCATCTCATCAAACAGCTTGTTAAAAACAGGATCTGAAAAGCCAATTTGACATCCCTGGCCCCAGATGAAGGGCAAATACGATGTGTCGAGGTCTGTAGGTCTCCAGCCAAGCGAGAAGGTATCCAGCGTGACGACGAGGACCTTGTAGCCTGAAGCTTTTGCGCGCGCGAGAAGACTAGCTGTGACTTCTTCAAACTGCGGCTTCGGCCAGTAGAGCTGATACCATCGATCACCGTCTGCATTCGCCGCAGCGACTTCTTCAATCGTGCGCGTCGCAGCAGTCGATAGAATCATCGGCATACCAACATTATGGCACGCCCTCGCCGTAGCTTCTTCAGCATCAGGATGCAGGATACTCTGCACACCAATAGGCGCTACAAGCAGCGGACTCTTGTACTTGGTACCGAACAACTCAACGTCAACATCGCGCCTGGTGACATCAACGAGAAAGCGCGGCTTAAGGCGATATCGGCTGAAGGCCTCGCTATTCGCTTTCGCAGTAGCAGCGCTGCTCGCTGAACCGTAGACATAGCCAAAATTGGTAGCGGGGATCTTTTCCTTGGCTAGGGATTCCCATTCTGTGGGGTTTGTTGAGAAGAGTGGTGGGCGGAAGGATTGGTAGATGTCGCGCTGGAAGTTGGAGAAGCTGGTTGGGTCTGGGATTGAGAATGGTTGACTCAGCCTCTTGGGTTCAACTTCATCTGCCATTTTGAAGGTCGGCGAGTTGATTTTGCAAGTTAATGGTGATTTTGATGAATTCGGGGTGTGTTTGGAATTGAGTTGAGGTGAGTGAGACGCGCCTCGGGTCTTCCCTAGTCTTTCTCCTCACCTAAAATGTGCCGAGGTTGCCGATCCTTCAATCCTTCGCTGGAACATCATGTTACACGTTGCGGGGATCCCATGCCAACACCACCAAAATTCATCGAAAAGTGATGTTGTATTATTGATATCAATACCCTTTTCCATAATTTAAGCCGTACGGTTGCTATCAAAGTAATCGCCGTATTGGTACCAGACGCAATATTTAGTGTTTTATATAATGAAGGATCTCTGACCTCATAGTGCCATCAGTATAGCTTCATGATCCGTGAATTTCCTCAAATCCGCCACCAAGTCTGGACCTTTCCTTCCATCTTTGCTTACCCCAATCTTGCCAAGTAGCCGAAAATCTCTTGAGCAGCCTTCTGCCGACCTTTCCACTCCGGATGACGACTCGCAACCTCCTCCGCCCTCATTCGCATCCCCGCGGACTCCGGCCCAAACAAAATCTCCAATAACGCCCCGGCGAGCTCGTCCGCTTTCCATCGAGGCTTTGCTTCTTTATTCGCCCAACGCCCGATACCAAGTAGCTCAATACGGTTGGCGAAATCGTAACAGTCTGTCCAAGCAGGTAGGAGCACCTGAGGTATGCCAGAACTAGCCATATTGTCAGACGTTACGCACATATTCGGGGAATGAACTCACCATAGCGCTTCGTAGAAGGAATTAGCTCCCCCGTGACTCACGGAACAAACAATACTATGTGATTCGAGGACAGATTTCGGTTCAGCGACTAGCCAGTCAGTGATACGCACTCTGTCTAGTTTGATGTAAGCTTGTAGTTCATCGGCCACCAAAGCCCATTCGCCAGTATAAGAGTCTCGCTTCGGAGCGTTGCCTTCCTCATCAGGTACGCGTCCTAACTTCCACAGAACTTGAAGAGGCTTCCCCGCAGAATGCAGTGTATCAGCGTGCTCGAGAACCTTCTTGAAGGCTTTGGACATTTCATGAGCTTCAGTGGGTGCCGATTTGTGATGCGTCCCCAGGTTGACGTATAATGTTGGACCTTGGCTAAGCCATTCGGCTAAACCTGCGTCAACTTCTCCAATCGGTGGAGCGGCACGTATTATAGGACCGCACGAAGTCAGCTGTGCGGGTATGATATTGAAAGGGTAGTCTATATCTGGACTACTAGCCACAAGGATTGGAAGATTTGGCGGTGCCGGCTTCAAAACACCGAGTTCCATCATCGTCATGAGCGAGATGGAAGGGTCTATCTCGCGTCTAAGAATCTCCGCCGTCTTTTTCAATCGGGTATCCGTGAGTAGAGTATAACCAGCCACAAAGCCAAAACAGATATTCCATGGGATGAGGCTCCATGGTATGGGATAAGGCAAAGCCGAGCAAGCACTGCTGGGGTCAGTCAAGTGTTTTCATTTGTAGTTGGGGGGAACACTTGCATTGGATACTTCCATAGAGCAGCTAGTTTTGGTTGCACCGGAACTGCGAACTCTTTGATCGTATTCGGCGAAAGGACGATCCACCTGGCACCTTGGTGGTGACAGAATGTCAAGCCCTGAGTGAAAAGCGGTTCGACAACAGTCAGATCAGGCTTGACTTCATCGAATACACGTTCTGTTTCCTTGTAAATATCCAGAAACTCCCTCGGGCTCCAAGGTATCATGACAGCCGGGAGAATAGCGACACCTTTTGCTGAGTTAACGAGTCCAGGAGTCAGCTCTAGCGTTTCAAAGATCGCCGTTTCTGGACGCTTGGTAGCCGGTCCCCAGCTCGTTCCTTCGATCTCGTGAAACACAAAAGGTCGAGGCAGATTCTTTTTCTTTTGAGCAGCGGTCACTTGCATGAATCTTGAGGCATCATCTACTCCGCCTCTTAGATCCTGGAATGAAGCGATATGGATTTCGACATCTTGGCAGGCAAGACCGAGTTCGTGAGCTGTAGCTAGGACTACGTTGGCTTGACCGAGGTCACTATTGGTGAACAGCAGTATGCGCTTCAATCCCTCCATCGTAGCCGGTTGCGGGAGGCATTTGGTACACAGAGTCGACATGAGGGAATAGAGGGCCTGCCAGCCTCTAAATACCAACTTGGAAAGGCATAGGGCTGAACTGGACATGACATGGTCAAGGGTATGGCCTGCATGTCAGCGACGCCCTAACTTTAAGTATAGATAGCATAAAGAGCTGTGCCTCTCTGACTCAACATTAGCAAATCTTCAATAGTTTTTCGTTTAGCCGCAAAGTGCGTCTTGTAGTTGCAGCTGTTGTGGAGTATGGTGAGATTTTGGCGGGAATATGCTTACTGTTTTGGGTTATTTTTTTCATTTTATCCTGCAGCCGCAAGAGCCGAGCTTTCTCATCCTATCGCAGCAGTTCTTGGCAATGAGCTTGTTTCCTCAAGCGATAACATCCCCGCTGACATTCTTAGTCGAATCGAGACTCATGCGCATATCTATGAGAGTTGGGTGTTCAGAGTGGATTTGGTGAGTTTTAGCCAATTGAGACCCATTTCAACAGAGTCTGTGAAACCAGCACGCGAAAATCGCATGACCGCCATAATTCCTATTTGATTCGATAACAAATCTCGAATCTATTGCTTGGACCATGAGTTCCTTCTTGGGTGAATTGTAGAGGAGGATTACAAAAGCGGACAATAGCTCAAACCCCGTCTCGCCTGAGTAAGCCGCCTATGACGTCGTAATTTATAAGCCATAGGTTCCGTGTTAACCTTACTACCCGTCATCCGACCATCAATATAAAGACCATCGCAATCCAAATTCCTTAGCAAACTTGCAAGCAACACCAACCGTGACCTTTTCCATTACTCTTTAAGGATGGCTGAACGACCGCGATTTGACGTGCCAGACGGCAAAGCCGCCAAAGTCAGCATCATCGACTCCAGCTTGAGACTGTCGGGTATGCCACTCACTCATCTCATGAAACCTGCTATGAAGGGGCTCGATTCGATGCCAACACTGACAACATGGTCGTTCCTGGTTGAAAGTTCCTCGGGGAAGAAAGCGCTCTTTGACCTGGGTGTTCCGAAAGAGCCGTTGAAGAATTTCTCGCCAAAGTACGCTGACACGATAAGAATAAATTCGCATTGGGACGTGGATGTTCCGAAGAATGTTGCAGATATTCTTGCTGAGAATAACGTGCAGCCATCGGAGATTGATAGTGTGATATGGAGGTTCGTAGTACGGAATATCCGCGTTGTGAGCCAGTTACTGATGTTTGCCCAGTCATCACCATTTTGATCATATCGGAGATATCACCACCTTTCCTGGGTCAACAGAACTGGTCGTTGGACCAGGATTCAAGGAAGCCTTTTTACCTGCATATCCCACTGACCCTGACTCTCCCGTGCGTGAAGCAGACTTTGAGTAGGTATAACCGTCGCGATCTTTTCTCCTAAGTAACTGACAGGATCCTAGGGGCAGAGAGCTGAGAGAGATCGACTTTGAACACAATCCCCTTCAAATTGGCCCATTTCGTGCCTTTGACTTCTTCGGCGATGGCTCATTCTATCTTCTTGATACGCCAGGCCATGATATTGGCCATTTAGCAGGTCTCGCTCGTACAACTGCCGGTCCAGATACTTTCATCTTCATGGGCGGTGATCTATGCCATCACGGAGGCGAGTTACGTCCATCAAAGTACCTGCCATACCCATCAAATCTCTCAGATTCTCTCCGTCTTCACCTCTCCCAATGCCCTGGTAGTGCTTTCGATGACATGAACGTCGAGCGTGGACGGGCCGCTGGTGATACGTTCTTTGACCCAGCGATTGGGTTTGATAAGGGACTCGCGATAAAGACAATCAAAGAGGCGCAGAAAGCAGATGCACAAGACAATGTCTTCTTCGTGTTTGCGCATGATACCACCATGTTTGGTGTTATCGATATGTTCCCGAAGCAAGCGAATGATTGGAAGGAGAAGGGCTGGAAGGAGAAGACTCTCTGGAAGTTTCTGAACGATTTTGAATCCGCACTGAAGCCTTGAGTATCTGTATCCTGCTTTGCGATTGAACCAGCATCGATCTGCTGTAGAACCCATCGCGTCGCTATTCCCAATAATATCCCTTCCCACTACGACCAAATGCGTCCTCCATGGAACTTTCAGTGAAAAGACAGGAATCTTATCAACAGGCGTCGAATTTTCGCGACGTCGCAGCGTATGGATCCTCAGACTGAGGCCATCATCATCCAAGAACCGGGCCGCGTGGCCTAATGGCTAAGGCGCTAGATTTCGGCTTTCGAGCAAATCGAGAAATCTCTAGAGATTCCAGGTTCGACTCCTGGCGTGGTCGACTTTATTTTTCAAACGTCCGACTTTGAATTACTTTTTTTTTTTTTTTTTCAAAATAGTGTTTTTATAGTGCTTTTTGTTATTGGCTTTATTGCTAGCCTATTGAGAAGTCTATACTTATTAAAATATTATATAATGGAAATACTTATTACTATTCTAACTAACACCAGGAGATAGGTTTAGGATCTAAATATCTATAATAAAGATTCTCCTATATGCTATTGCAATGCTTCCTAGGATGTAATCTCGCAGTATGCCACACAAGTCGGGCATCTACCATATTCAAATCATTGGTGATGAACAGCCACATCTACAATAACATACCCCGGCAGCAAAGGTGGAGATTGGATTGGCTGTTCCCTCTTTCTTTTGCCTCTTGGTATCCTGCGCAGGTACTGTAGCCTTTGTTGAAGCCTCTGGCTTGGTTGTAGAAACATCACTTTTCTTGTCGCTCTTCTTGGGAGCTTCAGAGGCTGGGTTCGTAGTTGATGCAGTCATTTTGTTAGTCAGGTATATGTTGAAAGTCTATAGAATGTTTGTAATTGCAATAAGAAGAAGGCGGAGAGAAGATAGCACGGAAGGTATTTATATCTTTGATGAGGCTGTGAATCAGAGACACAACAGAAGTGAGTAAGTGCAAAAAGGAAGATCTGATGAGACTGCGACTTAAGCCCAGGAGGATTGCTCCACCAGGAGATTGGTGTTAAGGTTGACCCTAACCTGGCGCCTTAACCAAGTCGGCCATCTCACCGAAGCTAGATGGGGGTTCGAAGTGAATCAATGAGGACAGCAATGTAGCCAGTTTCCCGAGCATATTCGCTCCATCTATTATATTAATCTTTCTGTTGAGGACGTCAAGCTCGGATCTTGAGATACGCACCAGCGACCACCAGAGTCAACGTTGATTGCGATCCGTGCCAAAGCAAGTTGCAAACAATACGCATTGAGTTCCATGGCTCAGCGCTATTGCAGAAGCTTTCCAATAGAACTTTCTGTTGTGAATAGATGCTGTGTTACTATTACCTATCTTGATTATTTAACGACCTGTGCAACCATCAAGTACCTCATTATATAATTCAATGCTTCTCATGGACCGTGAAGGTGATGTTCAACTCATCGCATCCGCACTTACAAGGGCAATCAGTCCCTGGCACTTGAAATCCTAATTTCGGCGCATTATCTTTCTTATCGGTCTTATTAGTGGATGTGGTATTTGTATTACTCTCCGGAGAACCAGGTTTCTCTTTAGCTGGAGGATCTGGCACAAGTACCTTTTTGGCCATGGCTGAGAAACTCATTTTGTTTGGAACTTGGAGAAAGGAGTCGATAACGTCGTCGAATTCAAATGTCAGAAGTCTTGATTGGAAATACTGTTCTCTACCAAAGATATCCTAGTGCGGTTTATATGCTTGTGGAATCGGATGTGTTTTTGCAGTTGATACCTGTGGCTCGAGCTTTTCATCACCAGACAGCTCGCATCGAGGCCCTCCTTCACATAAGTGTCGTCACGCATGACGTGATAAAACCATCACACGCCTAAGCCAATCACCTTGAAGGCAACGGTGCAAGAGACTGTAACATAATAAATCACGAATTCGCGTGAAGAACCCTTATTACTAGTTCTCCTGACATATCCACGTAATAGCTTAGATTCTGACTATAAGACCGCACTGAATAAATTAATATATTACTATTAGAAGTTAAATCAGTTGATTATATGCCCATAACCCACGCTTCTTAGTTTCCAGCTGGCAAAGAATCCCAAGACCAGTTCCACCGAGTAACACAATCCCTGCACTCCCAGCACGTATGAGAGTACCAGCGATACTGAGCTCCTGAAGGAACAACCTGCAGTTGATCAACTTCCGTCCGTCCAAGAGAAAGAACGCAATTCATGTTGCTGCTCCATTCAAAACCCCACGCGTAACAATCAGGGTTGGTATGGCACATGATCGCACACTGGACAGGCTCTCTGATTTCGGGCTTCCAGTTAAGCGGTAGCTTCGTGTACTGTGATGGGTTGACGATCATGAGTTTTCCACCACAGGGTCCCTGTTCCTTCTCGAAAGGTCTGTAGCAGATACCCTGCCCGTTCTCCCATTCACAAGGCTGCTCAACGGGACCAGGTGTTGGGGTTCCTGTGACAGCTTTGGTAGTCGCCGTGACGGTTGTTTGGGTGTTGGGCTTAGGTGTCACGGCGCGGACAAGAGTGGTGGATTCTGCAGGAAGTAAAGAGGTGGTAGGATCGTCGTGACAAGGGCAGGTCATGCAGTCGAGGCTATGCCAATAGTAGATGCCATCCTCGACGGAATCTGAGTTGGGATCAGCAGCCATTTCGAAGTCAGCATCAGAGAGTGAGTGAGTGGAGAAACGACACGATCGGTCATTTGGCATCCAGGCTGCGGACTTGCAACCGGGGTAGAGCGAACACCAGGCAACACACCACATCTGACTCCAGGCCGTAGGATAGTCACGGGGTTGCTCAACAGCAAAACCAGCGCCATCACTTCCAGGCCATCGGCCGCGATACTGACAAGTGATGAGACTGCCGCCCTGAGACCTCTCGTTCCATCGACATCCATTTTCGAGGGACTTGGGGCAAGTTGACGCAGCAGGCAGTTTGACAAGATCGGTAGGCTCAGCAGACTGAGTGGTTGATGAAGCAGAGGTAGGAGAAGGTTCGTCGTTACAAGGGCAGTTGAAGCAAGAAAGATCATGCCAGTAAAACACGCCTTCAGTGTCGACGTTAGGGTCAGGACCAGGAACGAAGTCAGCGTCCTGAACTTGATGCTCCGAGAAGCGGCATGATCTATCCTCGGGGATGAATGCAACGGACTTGCAGCCAGGTGAGAGAGAACACCAGCCCAAGCACCAGAGCTGACTCAAAGGAAGAGGGTAGTTATCTGGACGAGGAACAAGATGGCCTTGACCAGTTGAACCAGGCCAAGAACCTCGGCTGGCACAGTTGACCATGTCGTTACCGTTGTCGGGGCGCTTCCACCAGCAGCCGCCATTGAGAGCCTTGGAGCAGAAAGGCTGTTCGGGCGCTGTGCTGGTTGTGCCCACGACAGGTACAGTTGAGGACGGGGCTTGAGAGACGGGCTTGCTGGTTGTCTCAAGATCGGAGTTGCCAGTTGAGGTCTGTTGTGAAGCAGGCTGGGTTGATGTTACCTGATTCTGTTGACCAGTGGTTCCCGTCTCAGTATGTTGCGCCGGGGCAGTAGACGTAGTCTCTGGCTCTTGGGAGCGCGATTCAGTCTCTTGCTTCTGGGATGCCAATGTAGTCTCCTGCTTTTCAGTAACTGACGTAGTTCCTGGCTTCTGAGAGGCGGATGTAGTTCCTTGCTGTTGGGCAACAGAAGTGGTCTCCTGCTTCTGGGAAAGGGATGTAGTCTCTGGCACTTGAGGAGCAGAGGTAGTCTCCTGGTCTTGGGGAATAGAAGTAGTCTCACGTTTTTGAGTAGCCGACGTAGTTTCTAACTTCTCAGAGACAGATGTAGTTCCTTGCTCTTGGGGAGCAGAGGTGGTTTCTTGATCCTGGGGGACAGATGTAGTTTCTAATTGTTGAGTCGTTGATGTAATCTCCTGCTTAGAAGAGCTGCTGGTTGTCTGGGGACCAACCACAGGAGGATCAAGAGGAGGATTGGCTCCAGTACCGGTGTTACCAAAGTTGACAGCAAAGTTGTTAATGTTCTGCGGCGTGACAGCGTTGGAGATGAAGACGGAGTCGACAAGCACAGTCGCTCCACCACCCATAAGACAGTTCATCGCGATGCGGAGAGGAGCATTGACCTGCGCAGGAGTCACGGCCTGAAGGACCTCGTTCCAATACACGGCTGTCCCAGTGCTGAAAACCCAGTTCTGGTAGAACAAGGAACCACCTAGGAAGCCAGTCAATTGACAGAGGTTGATGGCCGCAGGCGATGTGACGACAAGGTAGTAAAAGCGAATGGTATAAGGTGTCGAGAGATCGAGGTTTGACATGCTCTGCGAGATACTAACAGAAATACCTAAAGCACGCTTTCCATCGCCAGTATTGGAAGCACTCATAGCAGCGCAACCTCGTTCAGTACTTCCAGGCTCTTCACGACCAGCACCTCCAACAATACGAGCATCGCCGTCAACCTCCCAGTCGGGAACAGAAAGAGGGTTGTTGGGATCGATCTCAGCCATGTTTCCATTGGTGGCCAAGTTGCGGACTTTAGGGAGGGTAACGACACTTGTAGCGGTCGACGAGCTGGTAGCGTCGGTAGAGGATGAAACGAGCGTCGGGATCGTGGTGCTGGACTTGGGTTTGCAGGCGCTTCCGGCGGCGAAGTCAACGGCGGCGAGGGCCGCCAATGCAAGAATGGAGCGCATCTTGAATGAGTGACTTGTTGAAGGTAAGAGAAAGAAAGGCAAAACGACAAGTGTGTGGAGGGAAGGAGAGGGAATTCGGTATTATAAGGCCATTGTCGAAACCACGAGGCACAAACTCATCTTACCCACGGCAAAGACCGCTCGGATATTTCTCAGTAGCCTCAGTAGCTTCATTGCTCAGCCGGCAACTAGCAATTGACTAATGCAGTCCTCTCATGAGACCAGCGGAGGTAAAGAGACAAAGCAGAATAAGCCATATCGCTATCTCTCATCGTGACATTTCTCAGTGGATTTTGGTGTTTTTGGGCGTTATTGGTGGACCCTTAGAATGGTCGGGACTCAATAGCTTTCAGCGCTATCGAGCCCAAAAATCGATAACCTTATAGGACCCCTGGCGCTAGCTGACTTGCTAGTTCTGAATCAGAATAGTGGGAGGGCATAATTTCAGGGGTTTTGCGGCTAAGGCTTTAGTGACTGTTGCAAATAAATATTCTTGTTGTTTGGATGTCGGGAATTTTGATGTAACCAACAGCTGTAGGTATAATTTTTGCTCGTAAAAATAGTTAGAGCTGAGCGCTCTTCTTCAAGTGCTTACGGCCTCGATCAGAGGCTCTTTCGTTACTTGAAATGTTGGGTGAATGGAATTGATGAAGGATATATTAACAGAAGGTGCATTCTCCTCCTTCATTGACACAGAAGACATTCATAATACAAAACGAGTAAAAGAGCTACGGTGCCATCTCACGAAGAAATGATCTCTTTACTTATCACGGTTTTGGTATTCATATGCTTGTGCCCAGCCATAAGTCGATGTTTCGTGGAGGATTAGCCAACGACCGGTGCAAGACATTCCACCAGTGATTGAAGTCAAGATCAGATTAGAATGCTCAAGAAAATGCATTATATCTTGAGTCCAACTTGCCGGTAGAGACAAGACCCAACGTCGACTGATCATGTAGCTATGGCGCCCTTTCATCCAGATATCTCTATGTCCTGGATTTCTTCTCGCTCATTCTTCTCAGCCAACAACTTCTGATAGAACCTGTCCAATTTCTCCCACACAATTTCATCCCGCCTATACGTATCCCTCAAAGCAACAACATATTCCACCTTCGCGTTCCTACAAGCTGCATTCTCAGCCAGAAAGCTAACTATCCCAAACCCCTGCTCAATCTCACACGCCTTGCTCAACGCCGAGTATTCACCATCTCTCGAGTCTATTCGAGCCCCTCCAGCGAGGAGCAAACACACAGAGTCTTTTCGCGACTCGACTTCATCTCTCATTTCGCGAAGAGATATGCCCTCTTCAACAGCATCCACCATCATTTCCACAAAGTCTCGGAGGACATTATCATGATTGTTCTCGTAGATGGCTTCGCGGGCCATTGCTCCTGCGTCGAGAAGAATTTGTATGCATCGGGCGTCAGACATTAGGAGGGCTGATAACAATGGTCTGGGGTCATCGATATCATGGGCTCTGTCTAGTTTACGGGGCTTGCCTGGATCGATTCCGTTTTGGATCAGGAGCCTCAGTAACTCCAACCCGGCCTCTCTGTTTCTCTCCGCGCGTTCTGGCGAACAGTTGGACTTGTCTTCTATGTCACGACCGTCGATGCAGTTGCTCAACAGGTGCAGGCCCCCATCTTCGTCCTGCTGTATGGTCGGATCGGCTCCAAGTTGTATTAGTTTAACGGCAGGCTCAAACTTTCTCCTTCCGATAAGCATGTTCAAGGCTGTGCCGCCATGCCAATCTCCCCGCTGAGATTCAGCTTCCGCATCCAGAGGAACACCCCATTGTGCTAGCTTCTCAACTATCGCGCAGGCTAAGTCCTGGTCTTTGCAATGTTTAACCCAATGAAGCGGTGTTTGACCCGTAGCGTCTCGGTCAGCAGGACTGAAACTTTCATGCTGAATAAAGGCATCAATCGCAGAAAGGGACCCTTCTGCGATAGCGCAATGAAGCCCAGAGATTTTGCCCTCATCACATATCACAGAGTAAATAACATCTCGTTCTAACAGCAGCTGAAAGATTTCATGGGTGCTGTGGCGTATGGCATAGTGTAGTGGTAGCCAATCATACCTATTAACCACTCTTCCATACTTTCGGCAATTGCACAACGTATCTGGCCATAAATGTGTACTAGCGCCATTGTCTAGAAGCCATCGCACAATCTCGAAGCGTTTCAGAAAGATAGCAAGATGCAGTGGCGTTGCGAGCTGCGCCCGAATGATCCTCCCACAAATAGGGATAGAGTCAGGGTCTTCCTCATAAGGGATGTAGCCGGCAACGTCGTTGATCTTGTTGATATCGGAGCCATAATTCACAGCTAGCTTGATTGTAGAGAGTGAGTCGTGATCGACGGCCCAATGAAGACATGACCTTGAGGCCTTATCCACGGGGCATTGCCAACAATCCTTTGGATCGTGTTCATTGGTCCATGGATAGCATGGAGGTAAACCAGTGGCAGCGGCGTTGCGCTTGTAGAGGACCGGGTTGAAGATAGCGTGAAACGCGTGGTTGACGCGAGACAGGCGCGAGAGGTCTTGGGGCTTGCAGTAAAGCGAAAGATGTTCGGCCAGTTCAACGGGCAATGAATGGAAACTCATACTGCGGACCCTGACGCGTTGACGCCGGATGGGGTTTAATAGAGCAAGAAGTTGTTCAATCTGGAGTCAATTGACTTTTTGGACGATGATATGATAATACTCTTAGGCAGAAGCCCCGCCTTATATTTAACCTTGGCATTCTGGTCATGCTTACGCCCCCAGCCAGAAGGATTTCTATGTCTTCAAAAAGCACGCAGAGGCTTTTGAGACGTTGCATCTGAAGTCCGTACGTAACATAAACCAAGAAGAATGACAGTTCATCACAACCAGGGCTCAGGAAATAAAAGACCCATCTACTTCCTTCCCATGTCTCTCAATCGTCCTGCAACGATAAACCAAGATTCGGCAAACACTTGAATAGAGACAGCTACTCTACAGAATATTGTCCATATGGAGCCTCTCTCCACTTACTCATAGTTCGCAACTCCGAGTCACTTCCATACAACACTGTCATAAACACCCTATCAAAAACAAGATCAGGTTCTGAATGCACAGGGCTATCATCTCTTCCCCAGCTAAACCGCACGATTTTCCCATGCCCAACCTGAACTCTAGGAGTGTCTTTGAACGCATTTCCAAGCGATTCCCGCAATAGATCATCAGCGTCGTACATCTCGTCTTCAGAGGGCTCAGGGCCATCGGTTTTATTTCGCCACCAATAATACCGCGCCTCCGCTTCATGCTGCGTCTTGAAGACATGTTCCTCCGGCTGCAGCATAAGCGTAGATGGCCCAAGTAACGTGAGCGCATACTTGCTTCTCACGACATCCTCGCGTCCTTTGTCGTACTTAAACATAGGGCCATCTTGATGCCATCTAGGGATTTCGAATGCGGTACAAGGTTTTGTGATGCGGATGGTAAGCCAGCATGCCTTTTTCTCTTCGGTGTTGCCCGAACAGTCGTTTTGCGTGGTCTCTAAGAACGCCTTTATTTTGGGTTCCAATTTCTGCTCTACTGCATCGGTATTGCGAGCGAGGAATTTTGACGCCTCGGTAGCAAGTGAGCTGTCAACGGGGCCGTAGTAATTGAGCGTTGACTCTTGTTTTGTAGACGTGATGCGGGGAATGTCGATGGACTCTGGAAGAATCGCGCATGGTGATTGATCAGACATGTTGAGATTTGAGATGAGGTTGTCCAGGACGATGGATGAATTGTTCGAGTTTCCTGCCTTTTGTGATTCAAGTACAAGATTCTTCTGTGACTCAGGCCGTGCATAGGCACTACTGCCTGATATTAGTGCCACCATGACTGCGTGCATTGGTCTTACACTTATCGTGAGCTGTGCCACCTCAAGTCAAGCTAAGCGCCGTGTCAGCCTTATCAAACAGTAAAATCAATAACCCGCTCCGGGGCACCAAAAACAATCCCACAACAAGTCATTGGCTCACCGGTAATTTCTCAAACAGGAAATGACCGAACGCAGTTGCGATAAATATTCACACCCAGCCTTGTCAGCCAGTCACCGCTTCACATCACAATCTCACGACCACCACCAACAATGAAGCCAACCACCGCGATCCTCTCTGTGCTCGCCTCGCAGGCGACGGCGCAGCTCATCGATATCCAGATCGGCGACACCGCTAGACTCGACATAATGCGCCAAGCAGCTGAAGCCCAGGTCAACGGCAACACAGCCAAAGCCCACGCATTAATGGATCAGATCCGCATCGCAGACGCCGCGCACGAGAAATCTCTCTGGAAGACAGATTGTCGCATCAGCTCTCAATTCGAAGCTGAGATTTACACCGTCCAAGATCCCTCGCGCGCACCGAAAGAAATCGCATGGGCGATGGACTTCCTCGATAATCACTGGAAGACAGATGACGGTCGTGATCTTCCGTACCCTGGGGATTTTGATCGCTTCATGCATCCCGATGGATTCAGGGTTATGCGAACAGATTATAAGAAGCTTCCTTGGGCGGTGCGCAAGTATCATGAGGAGCTTGTTAAGGAGGGCAAGCAGATGGAGCGCAAGTTCATCGCTGAGATTGATGGGAGTGCGTTCTTTGCGCCGGGTGTTGTTACGTGGTTGGCGCCTTTGTTTGCGGGTAGTAAAGTTGAGCCTGGGAAGGATGCATGCGAGGGTAAGTTTTTCGAAGTGTGTGAAAGGGTTTGAGCTAACGAGAGTAGATGAGCTTGTTGACTTTAGCAACTGGGATAAGAAGAAGCAGGCGGCTGATAGTGTTAGGTATTCCTTTGGGTATGATGGTAAGGTCCAGGTTGGAGATCATATCACCGTTGAGTTGCATGCTCAGAGGTCTTCTAAGCAAGGCGTTAAGGAGGAAGCCGAGGCTGAGGGAGATGAGGAGACTGAGGGAACTGAGGAGCTCTAGGTTGAGAGAGCACTGTAATGATTTGCGATTTCTTGTCACTAGATGAACTGTTCTCGGGTTATGTATCTGTCTTGATGTTTAAACGATACGACGTAATGAATTCTTGTTTTTCACTGATCACAAGTATAAATCGTCTGTCCAGACCTGAAAGCTCCCTCGGAACATGCCAGCAACCTTACAACCTTGCTCCTCTCTGTTTTCTGGCCTCTCTCTCCCTATCTCTCAGCTTGCGTCTCAAGATCTTCCCAGTCGGACTTTTGGGTATGCCATCAATGAATTCAACGCCGCCCTTCAGCCACTTATACCTAGCCTTGTGCTCCTCAACATAGCGCTCAATATCCCTCCCAAGTTCTTCATCAGAGTGGCTTACATGGTTTGCTTTGACCACGAATGCTTTCGGAACTTCACCAGCCCGTACATCGGGAATCTGGATGACTGCACAGTCGCTCACGGCGGGATGAGTGAGGAGATGTGACTCGAGCTCTGCTGGCGCAACTTGGTGGCCCTGCGTGTTCAGTCAGTGATAATTCAAGCAATGACCTACGTGATGAAGACTACTTGCCTTGACTTTGATGAGCTCCTTTACTCGATCAACAACGACGAAATGCTCGTTACCGCTCTCGGACATGCGAACAAGCACCTCATCCCCCGTTCGAATCCAGCGGCCGTCAGCATCCTCGAAGAAAGTCTCGGCAGTCGCCTTCGGATTGTTGAAGTAGCCAAGAGACACCGTTGGACTCTGAATCAGTAGTTCGCCTGGCATTTCGTACTCTGTAATCTCTTTACCGTCGGGGTCGACGATCCTGGCCTTGGCTGCTGGAAGCAATGAGCCCGTTGTGCCAACTTGCGTATCGTGCTCGCTGCTTTGGATGAAGACAGTCGCTGTCTCCGTCATGCCTGATTCATGTTAGCAATCACTGTAAGGAAAAACTCTCGGGTTTCCTACCGTAGCCTTGACCAAGACGCCACTTTGGATAAAGACTCAACAGATCATCCACTGTTTCTTTTCCAAGCGGTGCAGCACCGGTATACACAAACCTGACACTACTCAAGTCGTACTTGCGACAAAGCTCCCTCCTGTCCAGCATCTGAATCACGATTGGGGGTACAATTGGAAGCTGCTGTATCTTGAAGCGACTGACCGCAGCCAAGAAGGGCTCAAACTCGAACCGAGGCATAACGATGATCTCGTCGCCGCGATAGGTGCCCAAGTGGGTGATGAGCATTAACCCGAAGACATGGCTGAATGGCAACACTCCAAGCATTACTTGCGTGTCAATTCCGTCGGCTATTCGGGAGACTGAATCGAATGTGCATGTTTGTATGATGCCTGATATGATGTTATAGTGCGAGAGCATGACAGGTTTCTTCCTAGCAATTAGCGAGAGATAAACCGCAATAACTGATGGCTTACTGGTAAGCCGGATGTGCCGCTTGAGTACAACAGATAGGCTGTCTGACGAGCGCCTTGTCCATCCGTCCACCGCAGCGACGGCAACACGGGCAGTTTCTCTCCAGCTTGAATAAGGACATCGATTGTCTTGAAACCATGCCTGCTGGTGTCACCAGGTACCGGAAGAAGAAACACATTTTCTCGAGAGATACCAACTGCCTCTGTCGCTTCGAGCGCGGTTTCCAGAAGGGGCGTACAAGTAAAAATTGCTTTTGCGCGTGAGGCGCGGAGCTGGTGCTCTAACTCTGATGCTGACAGGGCTGCGCTGCTTAGACTGGCGATGCCATTTAGACGATGGATGGAATGCGTGAGGGGGATGTAGTCAATCTGTCTCTGCGTCAGTCCAAATAATTCGGTTTTTTCCCTAATCGGTTTACTCACGGTATTGAGGGAGAATATGACGCAGACGCGATCCCATTCCGATCCGGATTGCGAGTCAAGTTGAAGCGCTTCGCCGATGCCCCGCGCAAGGAAATCTTCTCTACGGATAACCTCTTCAGCTGTACGCGTTTTTCCAGTCAATCCACACGTGTATGGATGTCGCGCTTTCGCAATGGGATATCGGCCGCACTCTTCCGAACTTATAAACTCGGCGACGCTGACGGAGTCTGGAGGATCTGGGCAAATTAGCGAATTCATTGGAGCTAGACAAGTTTATAGGTACCAATAGGCAGGTCCGGCACCCATGATGGTGGGTAAAAGACCATCGTGACTAAGAAAGTTGAGCGTTTCAGTTGGCGCGATCTGGTGATGGTGTGAGTTAAATTGATCTGATAAGATCTTGGTGTCCAGGTTTCTCCCGCCTTGCGCCCTTTTTTATGTGACCCCGCATCTGATGTGATTGCTTGGCGATCGGCGGTTGTTGCCGAAGGCTAATCGGTGATTTGTATGATTCGGCAAAGACGCAATTGCATGTACACCTTGAGCCGCAGGTCGCGGCATTCACTTGTAAGCTGAAGATTAATTGAGATCCCTGAGATAGGCAGGTTCATGAAATGTGTGTAACAGATTATTTAGTCTATACTGATATATATTCTAATACTCCCCCCTCTAATTATTAACATTACTATCGCTCATCCCCCAAATCACATCCTCCATCTAAATCATAATCTCATAACCGCTTAAGGGAGAGCAGCAGGGGAGTAGCTCTGGTCAGGCTTGACAACCTTGCCACCAGCGAGCTGCTTATCAGTGTAGCTGGGGTAGATGATCTGCTTCTTGCTGCTGACGACCGAGAGAGTGGTGAAGCCCTTGTCGGCACCGAACTGACCACTCCAGCCAGAGGTGATAGTGAAGGTGCCGCACTTGGCAGGGCCGCCGTTGGCCTTGGAGGCAGGCTTGCCCTTGACGACGTACTTGCAGGCGGTGGCGGCGCCGCTGCCGGTGTTGATCTTGAAGTTCCAGGTGCAGGTGGTATCAGCCTTGTCGCATGAGCGGGAGAGAGACTGGATTGTCCACTGGGGAGAGGCGGCCATCATGGAGACGGAGTCGGCAGGGGCAGGGGCTGCGACTGCGCCGGTGGCGGAGACGAGAGCGATGAGAGCGGCGGTGAACTTCATTTTGATGGTTGGGAAGTGGAAAAGATGTAGGTGGGAAGAGTTGTTTGTTTGTGTGAAGAGTTGGTGGTTGTGAGTGAAGAGTGTTTGTTTGTTGAGAAGATGAGATGATTGATGATGAGAATGTTGGTTATCGCAGGTTGATCAGTGAGTCTTTATAGATCTTGCAAAAAGGTATTAATAGAATCATGACTTCACATCTCTCGGATCATCGGCTCCATAGTGTTGAGCTCTGATGTTCGCTCTAGCCGATACTACAGTTGATCAGTTGGCGATGGTAACCTTTGATCCAGGCTTAGACCCAGCCTCACATTCTAGAACTAATTTCCATGGCATGACAGAATAGTCCAGGCATTTCTCCCATCTGCCGATTTCCCGTCTTTTTTTCCGCCCAGCCCCCTTCGAGACCTGGGGAACCCCGAGAGCTACGGCGAAGCCTTAGCCTCTACGAGTTTAGCCTGTTCCCTTTTTAGCGAATCAGGGCGTGATTTATTCTTAGATTCTTGACCCCTGCGCATTTGGTGCCTGATGCAGTTACGAGCTTCTGGCAATACGAGCGGATCAGCAGGAACTATTGTTTGTCCCTTGCCCCTGCATTTCAACTCATTGCGATATTTGTCTTAGGAGACCTCGTAAAGCAGAGTCGGTGAAGGTCATTGACTGTTTATCAAGGCAATCTTAGCGGTGCGAGGCCAAAGCTCGACCCACGTGCGTTGCTTCGGCACTGGAGCTTGGTGATGATGTAATTGAGATCGCTGCTGGGGACTGAGAATCATGGAAGATCGTATCATTGTGTTCTCAGTTGATGACCAGCAACAGATCGAGATTGAGGTTTTGGTCTCTCATGGAGTCAGGGCATGATCCAGAATGATGACAATTATTTGGGAAAATTTTACTCAATGGAATTGATTGAGCTTTCACCTGCGATGTTGGTATGCAAGATAACTTTATCTTTTAGCTTAAGAGTGTAAATGTCCGCTGCGTGACATCCTCACGCAAGTGCGGCAGTCAGCGGTGTTGGGCAACTGACACTGCATCCAGATATCTCGAGACTCATAAACCTGTTACCATCTATTTGATTATGATAAAAAACTGGAAATAATCTTATTGCAGACACAGAAGGACTTTTTGCAGCGGAAGATAGCATAGGAAGCAGGAAAAACTGTGATTGAAGGCATATCTGCTTGCTGTAGGGTAGCAACTTCAATTGCGCTTGCTCGCATTCCAGACAATGACGCTGACTTTGCGGCTTTTCCGGCGCCACTCAGTAAAGTAGGAACGCAATAAGTTAACTTCGAAAGCCTCTATTTATTTATAGCCGATCGAACTGTGGCGTCTCTTATCTCAATCCGGCCATGAGATGTTGACGGTGAATCCGTTCCAAATAAACAATGCTCATGAGTTAGCATGATCATAGGATAGCGCAACGTCATTATATTTGATGGGGACCCTAGATCAGTTCTTTCACAAGAGACTTTAACATGTTGATTGACTTTACGGTAAGGACGGTTGGTTATCTGGTGGTCGCAGTTATGGACGGATATCACCAGACTGATGGGTTGAGATAGCCCCACTGATGCGGCCGCATTTTCCGCACTCAACTCCGCTCTTCAAGTCCGACAGCGGTAAAAGTACGGAGTTAACGTCGACTCGCGATTATGCTTATCTTGAATGTGCGGCTGACATCCGCTGCTCCATCAATTAATTGAACGAATAATACACCAGAAAAAGCGAGACTTGAATACACAAAACATGACAAACCGCAGCGAGCAAGCTTGCAAAGCATGTAAAAAGCAGAAGCGGCGTTGCGACAAGGCGCTGCCCGAATGTAGCTTATGCAAGCGGACTCAACGCCTGTGCGAATATGGCATCGCCGCTGATTTCCAGCCAAGTGCTACTGATTGGAGTATGATGCAAGCACGTCTCACTGAGCTTGAAAATCGGTTGGCGACCTCGCCGAGGATTAACGAGCAGCACGTCCTCAGCCCGATCTCAGGCCCATCTTCGGGGTCAGTGTTGGAACAGGGATCAACGTCAGGCGCGACATTCTGCGACTCCATCGATACGTACAGCATCGGGTCAAACAATGTTAACTCATCGTCTCGATCTATTGGTATCACGCCTGCCCATTCTACTGTCGAATATACAAGCTCAACATCAGTGACGAACCTTCCGGCATCCATGTTTCTCGATATTGACTGCTATGTATGGTCCCATGCCAAACTGCCAGTCCCAACCGGCGTCATTCCTGCGGTATGCTGCCTCCTGTAACCTCCATCGTCACTTGGTAACTGCGCTGTTGTTCTGTTGCTCAGGGCTCTAATATTTGGTAGCCTGTGCTGGCGCTTCTCAGCCAAGGCAACGTCGTTCTAGATGTATCGCAAAACTACTTTGCGACGGTGCACACCTGGTTTCCTATGATATCGAAAAAGAGGATGGATATGGGTCTCCCGGTCCAGAATGCAGGCCCCGATCTTGCTATGCTGTTCCTGGGGATGAAGCTTATCACAACCTCTGCTGTTGACATAACTGACTCAGCCTTGTACCATACAGCCAAAGGCTTCCTGGCTAGTCTGCAGAGCAATGGTGTCGTGTCACTGCTCTGTCTCCAGGCAATGATCCTCGTAGCCTTGTATGAATATTCCCATGCGATCTATCCGGCAGCTTGGATGAGCATTGGGGCATGCGCGCGCTACGCTGATATCTTGGGTATCACACCTGGTGATTATTCTCCTTTGGGTCGAGTGGTACGTACTCTAAATTTATTGGCGGGTTGTTGAAATGCAAACTCAGTGTAGCTTGACTCTGACAAAGGGAAGGGACGAGAGAAGCTAACACATAAGTAGACAACATGGACAGAAGCCGAAGAAAGAAAGCGAGTATGGTGGAGTATCTATATCCTCGATAAGCTCGTGTCACTGGGAAGTAGAAAGCGCTGCTTACTTCCAGAAATCTATCCCCAGTGTAATCTGCCTGTCGATGATGAGGTATGGGTAAGTCAATAGAACCTTAGAACCACTCACAATAGCAACTAATACGCATTAAGGACCGTGGTGAAGTAAACGCGGCCCTTAGTCACTCCAGCTCAATGCCATATCGAAACCGCCAATCTCCATTCGCAAGGTTATGCCAAGCCTCCATGTATCTCGGACGCGCCATAAGCTACGCTCGAGATAATTCTGCCATGACAAGTTCCCGAATTGAACAAATTATGTCTCTCGCAGACGAGGTGTCAGACCTTGGGGCAATCGTAGATAATGAGACTACAGCTCTTAGTCCTGGAAAAGGGATCATACTTCTTGCACCGCGATGCATTGCACGCTCAGCGCTGTTTGTTGCTCTCGACCGTTTCACTTGTCCAGAGAAGATCAGCGCAGAGCCAGGTTATGTAGATAGTCCAGGAGATAAGACGCAGAAGGAGCTCGAGCTCCAGAGACAATCTATGCATATCATCGAACAGGCCAGCGAACAGCTACATACTCTGGGTATGGAACTGCTACCCACATTGAGAACGGAAGGAATATCCCCAATGTCCAAAGTAAGCCCTTTCATGCTGGATTCTATCTACGCTGGCGCAGCGACATTTCACTGGCTTCTTGGTGAGGGCGGAAATGAAGTTTACCGTACAGCTGCGGCGGACTTAGATATGTTCCTGGAAACTATAAGCTCGAGATGGAGGCTGGGTAGCACGTATCGCGAGATGCTCAAGATTCACGATGTCACAGCAAGGGTAGAAGCTAGGACGACGTTACAATAGAGTAGTTTAGTTGCGTTCCAGATGAATAAGGCAACGCTATTTCCGACAGATAACTCCGCTCCAGTGAGAGAAAAGAAGAGTGTACCGCTTTCTTGTCGTAATATTGCTCTGGTCGCTCTCCCGAAACGTGGTGGAGCGGAGTGCGGAGTGCGGCCGCAGAACCCGCATCACCCCAAGTGACTCAGGCGGGTAAGCGTCAGCGGCCGCGTCTTGTAGTAGTATTTCAATCACAGTGGCATTGATGCTTCGGACATACCTTCATTTGGTTCTGACGTATTGACAGCAGACGACATATATATACATAGGTGCGGGCAGCCCCAGGCCCCAGAACACCATCCACCAAGATTTTCATGCTTTCCGATCAACGTCGATATCACCGTGAATTAACCCTTCTGATATCTTAAAAAAAGATTTCCTTTATTCATTTCAAATAACAAGACTATACATAATGAGTGTCCGTCGAAGCACCATCATTCCCAACAAGCCCACTCTGACAGAGAAGAACCTCGCCGACCAAGCAGGCAAGGTAAGTCGGGTCATTCAACCCATAAGTATTTCACGTCTAAACCAACTCTACCAGGTTTTTCTTATCACTGGCGCTTCTGGCGGATTAGGCAAGGAGCTTGCTTCCATTCTATACCAGAAAAATGGGAAGATATATATGGCCGCCCGCTCTCGATCCAAGACCGATGAGGTTATGAGAGATATCAAAGCAGCTCATCCAAACTCAACCGGCAGTATGATCTTCTTACCACTAGTACTCGACGATCTCACCACCATCAAGGCTTCGGCTCAAGAGTTCCTCGCACAGGAAAGCCGTCTCGATGTACTCTACAACAACGCTGGTGTTATGGTACCCCCTCAAGGGTCAAAGACAGTACAAGGCTACGAGTTGCAGATTGGCGTGAATAATCTAGCGCCGTTCTTGTTCACTCACTTCCTCCATCCTATTCTTGCTGCTACGACCCAGATGGCCCCCAAGAACTCCGTTCGTGTTATTTGGGTATCTTCTAGTGCTGCCGATGGCGCCCCGACTCCTGCTATCGACTTCACGAACATGAACTACCATAAAGAAGAAGGCGTCTGGGCGAAGTACTCAAGAAGTAAGGCTGGAAACGTCTTGCACGCTGTTGAGTATGCTCGAAGGACTACCGGAGAAGGCATCATCAGTATTGTTCGTCATTCAATATCTTTCTTTTACTAGATGCCCAGAACTAACTGTTGTATCCAGGCTCTGAACCCTGGCAATTTTGTGACCAACCTACAGCAGAATATGCCGAGGATGCAACTTGCTATCTTCGTAAGTTAACCATTTGCAGGTGTCGAGACTAAAGACTGATATTAACTGTACAGAAACTGATCGCTCACGCACCCAAGAACGGAGCCTATACTCAACTGTTTGCAAGCCATTCTCCTACCATCACAGAGAAGGAAAATGGTTGTTGGGGTAAGTCTTTCGTCATTCTAAAATGGCTGCCCAGTTATTCTTGACAAAGATTTGAGATTAAGATCGCTAACTGTGTCCCTTGAATAGTTTCTCCCTTTGGTAGGGTCGAGCCGTGCCGCAAAGATCTTCTTGATCCTGATCTTGGCAAGAAGTACTGGGAGTGGACGGAGGAACAGGTGAACAGGTACAAGTAAAAGGCACGTTGATTTGGGGAGCAAGTTGCAAGAGAAACCGTATTTTTAGTGTTCGAAGATCGCGTTGAATAACTACCTTGCATTTAATTTGGGGTCAACAACGTCCTGCCTACTTTTTATGGTTCTCTAATATGGAATTGGCCAATTCCCGTAGACCCAATGTAGCGAACGGAAACCAAGAATTAGAATCAATGCTTGATTCCAACTTGGATAGGTACGCTTCATCCGCGTGTGCACGCTGCACCACTTCAACCAACCCATCTTTCTTAGAACCTAGTATCAAGAGAGCTGCAGCGCATGACCAGCTGAAGATATCGTCTGCTTCTCGAATTGAGGAAGGCGCATAGTACCCCTGGATCTTCTCAATAACATTCCCTTTCTCTGAATCACTATCCACCCTAACGAATAAAACGGCAAGCGCAAGTACAATTGTCCCGCGAACATTATCACTCGTCTCTCGACTCAGTAACTCGAGGAGAGCCATGACCGATGCATCCGAGTGGCGTGGGAAGAATGCCAAAGCATGAGCCGCATTGGCTCGCGAGCTCGCCGAATCCTCATATAAGCAACGGACCATCGAAGACAGTCCCCGCTCAACGGCCTCGTAGGCTTTGAGCTCGTGCATTGCATAACCGCGGTCTCGAGGCTCCATACGTGCAATGCGCTTTTCCCATTCTTGAATGTCAATCCCATTAGGAACCGCCCAGTCTGAATCACCAATTGCAAGACTGACGATCAGGTATAATATGGTTTCGCGGTCCTTGGTTGCTGGGCTATTGAGTAAAGCATATAGAAAGGGAATGGCTGCAACGGAAGCACTGTAGCGGGTGCCTTGGTGATAGATGTTAGACCAGCATGTATCAAGCGCTGTCTTGTAGACGTCAGGATCTGTTGATTGAAGCTCTCTAAGAATACTTGGTACATCATCAGCTGGTCCGTAGGCGTGGATGAGATGGGACCAGTCGATGGAATCAAGTCCAGCCAGAGGATCGGTATTTCGGGTGACATAGTGGTAGTGGGCGATATGCTGTGTTGAGAAAGAATTTGTGGGGGGGTTGGGATTGCTTATGGGATTGTGTTAGGGGTAGCCCAGTAATTATGAGGACGGAAACCTGGTAAAACGATAGTGTTAGGTGACTGACATCGGCATAGTCGGCTGCGGAACGGCACCGCTTTAGCGGTGCGGAACCAAGTCCTAGTCAAGCCAGGCTAGAAATCTAAAGTCCTAGATTTAGGCTGCGATAACCTTAATACGTTCTAACCTCTAAGAGTGTAACACTGTTTTGGCTATGTTTCTAGACTTAGGATTACATTTAATAGTTTCAGATATGAAAGGAAGAGAGCCGATGCACGTGGTGGCTGATTCGAATATCTCACAGACAAGTGTCAACTTTGATTAATTTAAGTCGTCTTTCAAAATATTGATAGAGAACTGCCTGAATCTGTATAAGGAGAAAAATCACTCAGGTGTATAACATTAGTCTTAGCTATTATACTCTTTAGATATCCTGGATCCGTTGTATAATTCCGTTAAAAATCTCATCATCACCCTCCTTGAGGCTGTCAGTTGTTTCTTGTACTGCCTCCTCACAAGTTGAAATTTGCACAAGATCATTCATTCCATCAAGCCTATTGTCCCATCCTTTGGCTAAAGCATCCAGAGCATCCTGAATCCAATTCACCCAGATATGCTGCCAGAATTCCAAAACCCGCTGGTAGTAGAGGTCGTCTATGCCAAGGGAACTCGGTTCATCGAATACTGAATAATCGATATCGCAACTGTCAACCTTGCTTGAAATGGCCGTTTGGCACCCGGTTAGCACAAAGTTCTGAAACATGAAGACCCCCTCTTCCAGCTGATTCATTGCCTCCACATCTACATTGATAACCTCGAACTCCTTCTCGTCTGGTTCCAATTCTTTCATTGGGCCCATGGAGCACATCAGACTGATAACACTTGACCGACGACGACGCGGAGGCCTATCCAAACATGTGTGGCTTAGATCTAGCGCAGAAAATGTTGCTTGTCGTACCAATATAATGTGATGGCTCAGGTTCAGGCTTCTGCCATATATTTCCACATACGAGCCGAAACACGTAACGTAATCATGAAAGTCTTCAACCTTGTCATGGGCGTATGCCAGCCACTTAATTCTTGAAGTAAAAGGGGTGCAGCCATACGGTGAGCACAGACAAGATCAGCCGTCGACTAAAATAGATTCGAACAGGTGATGTTCTGCCTTGGCACTTGTGTTATCCTGGCTGGCACATTTGTAGTGTTGAATACCGAGAATGTCGGCAAGAACGAAAACAGAAGGCATCGGGTTAGTGAACCTGTAACTCCATCTCCATAAAGGGGCCTGGTGTTCAAATAGCCATATTGCGTACTTGAGTGGAATGTAACGGATCCATGGCAAATTCCGTTTATAGCGTCTTCTGTCCAGTGAGGAGTCATAAGCTTGATCAGTGCAGATGATCTTGAAGCCGGAGTCAACGAAGAGATCTGCATCTTCTGGGGTCGTTAGGTCGAAGAATATTGACCTATGATAGTACTTAACATGTCGCCCACGCCGTTGAGGCAGTTCCTCATCCACGAAAGTCGACAAGGGTCCCAGACCAAGGATTCCTTTTTGGCGAAGCAACCTATCCATCCCGATGGCGTCAAGGTCGGGTACTTCGTCCAGGGCTTTAAAGTTGCTCAACTCTGTGATTGAAAGCTTGTTTAGGGCCAAGTCCCGCAGCTGCCGACGACGAATCCGCAACTCCTTTGCCAGAAGGGTTTTGCAGTGAGGAGAAGCTTCGAAGAAGCAATCACGATAGTGAAGATGGAAATCGCGGTGAGGAATAATGGGACATCCGGAGGCTAAAATAATCCGAAGCGGTAATGTGCAAGGGCAACATGAATCATCCAAAGCCTTTCCTGGGTTACAAATCTCATGACTGACTTGTATTGCAAGGTTAAGAACAGTCGCCATACCACAGTCCAGTTGAATTCAAACTTCGGGATTCACTTTCTTGGTCAGTGCTTTCAAGATTTCGGGCCTGTAAATGGCTATGTGCAAGGGTGTCTCCCTGTAGTTACTTAACTCTTCGAGCATATGCGGATGTAGGGAGATGAGTCGCTCCACCTCTAGTAGATTGTTTCGAATGACTGCTAAGCTTAAGGGACCATATTGAACTAATACACGCTGTAAGCCTTCTAGGGTCATAGAAAGGGTGACAGGTCACAGTTGAATAAGACAGCGGGACTTACTGTCTGCCACTTTTGGGTTATGCTCGTGATACTTGAAGAGTTCAAGCCTATTAAACCCGGCTGGAAAATACATGTCGCGGCGATCTTCCACGTCGTTCCCAGCGATGAGCTGGCCATAGATAGAGGCGGGAGCAAAAGTCCCATCGATCATTTTGTGCAAAGCTAAACTGAAAATTATTGAGTTGGGTATCAGTGTATTTTCTAGGGCACGTACTCTCCGTGACTGCCGCGAGCCGTGACATATGTACCAGCAAGTCCATAGGTCAGAATTGCAATGCAATAAATGTGATTACGCCCAAGTGTAAACGCTCCGCCTCCAGCCACTCCTTGGTGGCATTGCTTATGCGTGAGGTTTTGGAATTTCGCCGTCAATTACTTCGGGCTGTGTTGTAATTCCGATTACCTACATCTGACACTAATCGACACAGATTTTATAAAACAAAATTGACCAAAAAGATATGATAAATATCAATATTTATTGACCAGTCTGGTCTGCCTCCCCAGAGCCCTATGTGGCCTTTACGATAGAATAATGGGATGCACCAGCGAAACGATGGAACAGAAATCCAACACTTATCTATGTGGCCACGTGCATGATAACCTATGCGCCTGATAGAGCTTACATCGTTCCTTTCAATTATGCTAAAGCTTTATCTCCGGCGGGGCAAGGATCTTGCTTGAGCTGCCTGGGCAATTTTCCTCAAGGTTTTCCGCCGCCGCCGTCTTCAAGAATAAACTTGTGACTGCAATCTTTCATATACTGAGTTCCTATATAAAGCCAGTTGTGATGTTGATATCTGTTACTGGGTTAAATATCTTAGTGCTATCCATGTAGTTGTTGCAAAATAGCCGAGAAGTGTGTTTAAACTATTTAGTGAAAAAGAAGATAGAGACGTGCAAGAACGGTAGTAAGAATAATAGGATGTCAGTTATGATTATTGTTGAATAGAATAATAATCGGATAATTCGCCTCCTCCACATTGGCAATGGGTTGCTTGGATACTGCTTAATCTGGAGTCTTATGCAATCATCAGATCAAGGATACTTGGGTCTTAGCCACTAACATAGCGATACAACAGACATGATTCTCTCCCATCGTCCCTCAAGCCGTTCATTATTATCACCGAGCTTCTTTACCTTTCGGGGTCTCAGCTGGCAATAGCTGCCCGACGCATGTGACCGTGCAGCAAATCAGTACTCACAATTACAACAACAGCCCTGACGTATCATGGGAAGAGAAGAGAAGAGAAGACGACGGCTAGATAACTGCCGACAAAGAACACAGCCACTCACGAACCGTAGCGCTGGTGTGATAGAAGGCTCCACATAGAGGTGAGACATCTACATCCGTGATCAACACTTGTCACCCTCAAAGGAAAGCTTTCATCTCAGCCAAATTCCCCAGTGTCTCAAATTTCATGTCAATGGTGTCGCTCTCGGGCTATAATATGACAGAACTCTGAGGAACAATGAACGATGGCTGTCACAAAAGGATATGGAGTTTGTAAGCGTTACATCGACTAACCTGATAAGGTAGTTCAAAGATGCGCCACGTCTGCAACGGGCGGAGCTGAGGACGGCATGGGCCGTTCTAGTGCACGAGGCTGCATTATCACATAACTATTCCTTGCTGATATGTGATATTGATTAAATACTGTGATTTGATACGAGAACGAGGTGGTCCATTCCGCATTTGAGCACAGCACTGAGACATTGAACGGTCAGCTTCGGGCCCCTCTGCCCCGTGGCTAGCTGGGTGAGCCTAATACGGTAAATCATATTCTTTTCTGGCATCGGTGTGCAACTCCAAACGTAGGCCAAGGAAGAATGTGAGAGTGCTCATAGGCCTGTCGTACTTGAGCCTCTTGAATGCGAGAATGAAGGCCGGGGAAGAGACCATATGCGGATGTGATATACAAGCCTTCTCAAACAATATTGGATATGGCATCATATTATTGTGATCACAGCACATGAAATGACCCTTTGAAGAAAGATTTCAGCTGAAGAATATCAGCCACGGGGAAACATATCTGCTGTTACGTGCCCTTAATCCCATTATAAATGCCTGTAGACATCCTCATCAACGGCATCAACCATCAACTTTCAGACACTTCATCTTCCTCAGCTCAGAACCACTCTAATACTTTTCAAAATGGCCTCTCTTGTCCCCATCAATCCCAAAGACATCACAGCCAAGTATCATGGGCTCACTGGCAAGCTCATTCTGCATGCTAAAGGCAAGATCCCCGGATTCTTCCTCACCCCCTTCTTTGAACAGGATGTCTGGGAGGGCGGCCTCCGGTTTGCCGTCAAGGCTTACAGTGGTGGCTTTGCTAAGCTCCCTGATGAGAAGGATGTCGAGTTCGACTTTGAGCTTCCAATTCTTCTGCCCATCCCCAACTTCAACAACAAGTCAGTCTTGGTCGAAACCGCCTTTGGCACTTCTGAGATCGACATTAAGTATCCTGAGTGGGCCCACCCTCCTGAGGGCATTGTCATGTCTCTTCAGGCTACCGGAGACGATACCGCTGCCACGACCAGCAACTCAGACAACAAATTGGCAAACCCTACTACTATCTACCCGCCCAAGGACTTTTATCTCTCGGATAAGGGTACCCTCGAGATTATCGCTCTGGTCCCTACGCCGCTGAAGTCTTTGGTAAACATTGATTTCAACCCCGAGTTCATCAAGCTGGTTGCTACCAGTTATGAAGGAGGATTCATCAAGTGGACCATTGCTTGGGCCAAGATTCCCGATCATAACAACGACCCGCAGCATGTCAATGTCATCATCACCATCAAGCCTGAGGTAGAGATTACAATCTGGCCTCCCCCTCCCCACCCCAGATTCATTCAGCCCTACCTTATCCACCGCATGTGGATGCTCAAGGACCAGGAAGAGTAGATCGTCTACCGACTGGTTCTACATGAGCCCATGTAGCCGCTCTTCGAAGATATGGTGTCAAGGGAGATAGGGAAATTGATCGATAATCTATGAAAGAAGGAGGGCATAACCTTTGATTTCTCTCTCGTGGCTAGGTATTTGGATCTGGGAGAATACCTAAACTGTATGGTCATAGAACAGATACTGTTACCAGTTTCTCTCATATTTATATACAACTGCGTTTCAGAATCCTTTCGTGCTACGCTGCCCTCGTGAAACTCCTGTTCCTGCTGCCAGTCAAGCTTCGTATTTGTTAATTCCAAAATGCCTTCAGAGCTTGAGAAGCCGCCACTTTGACGGTTCAAAAGTATCCGACCACCATAAAACCTCGGTTCCTATAGTCAACAAACACCTCTAGTCCTAGTATGGCAAGAAACGTAGCCGATCTTCCACTGTAGTAAAGGTCGATCTGTGCAAGACGGACCAATTCTATCTCGAGCCCCGCACATTTCCAGCACTCTTGTGAGACATTGGAAGGCCTAAAAGTCAAAGCTGAGCCCTGATGAGGAGCTACAGAATAGAAAGGTATTAGACACCATCTTGCGGTGATACGCAGATACATTATGCTATTTGGAGTAAGATCATATGAATGAAAACACCGGAGATACAAAGCATTGGCAAAAAAATCCTGACATATATCTCATGAATGCGTCTAGTACTGTGAGCTGCAACCTCACCGTGCTCAGAACTGTGTTTCGTTGGCATCTACTTCTACTAATGCTGCCAAATTATGGTTCTTTGTCTTGCTCGAGATTGCTCAAAATATTTTGAATGACAACGGGAGCGACTTCAATGACCGTTCTTCCAATCCTCCCAACTGTACCAACAAAATGATCAAACAGACCATTCTGCATCATTTGATCGAGAGGTATGTCTATAAGAGCTTTTAGAGCAGTGTCACCAATCAAAGCTCTATGACACAGAATCTCGACGTGAGTCGACATATCGGTCACGCTCAGCTCAGACTCGCCGATAGTTCGAGTGATGCCGTCCATATTGGGAGAACCAGCAGATAAACCAGTGCTAATGATGCTTGAAAGAAACTCAGACATCTCATTGCCATCGCCTTGATTTGTGTACCGGGTGAAGGCATCAGCAAATCTTTTGGCACTGTCGCTCAGAGAACCCTTGACGGGAGGGAGCTTGGGGTAGAGCCTGGACGTTTCCTCGTAGCCAGCTTGCGCCTTGACTGAGATCCGAAGTGCGGACTCAATAATTCCAGGTGTGATGAGTTTTGCAACTCTGGGAACAACATCCTTCGTCTCGGGGAATTGGTCCTCTATCTTGTCGAATATTCTGAGCCCGTTCGCCTGGTGAGGATCCATCATGATGAGAGTCTGCATTGCAGCCTCTGCGACAATCGCACGTGCAGCAAACTGCCTGTAATTGACATGCACGGAACCAATATCGATTGAAGCGTCTGCACCCAATTTACTCATGACACCGAGTGCAGTGCCTGCAACCGCAGCGATAGGACTGCCTATCTGGCCCAAGAAAGGTGATCCAGTTCGTAGCACCGAATGATCAATTCTTTGGCCGACGCTGGTAACCTTCCTGAAGATTACCCAAAAAGCTTTACCATCACTAAGGGGCTCCTCTGTCAGACTGCCCTCCGGGCGGCCGTCAGTCATCATGTATCTGATGTCTTCGCTACCAGCAGGACCACGTTCCAAGGCAAACATGATGGCAGACATGCCGCTGAGGTAGGTTCCGAATCTACCTCGAAACACAGTTGCTGTGTTCCTGGTTCCAAAACCGTACGAAGAGACGCCGATAGCCTTGCTCTCGCCGCTGATGAGGACAGGGGATCCGGATTGGCCTTATATATCTGGTCAGTATTATGAGTATCTTGGATCAAAAGCCACTGCTTACCACTTGCAAATGATATCGTGTGCTCGAGCAAATTGAAAGCCGTTTTCGACAGATCGCAATCTGTTCTTTTGGCCATCTCATACATTTGCGCTCCTCGTTCGTCACCCAAGGATTTGTCACAAGGGTACCCTACCACGCTCAAAAGCATCTTGTTCACAATACCTACAGTGGGCTGCTGGGCGATACGCACGATGTTGTTAAACTCTTCCACTTTTATAAAGGCGACGTCACTTGCGCGGTTGGTGTCACTAATAATCCAGTCTTTCGGAACAACGACCTTGAGACCTCTGCGAAATTGAACACCAGGCTTATCAATTGAGTTCTTGCCATTGTATCCCACGAAAGCGCGGACTTGAACAGCTTTGCCGAAGTCCTGGGTATGATCATAAACGCAATGCGCGGCGGTAATGATGAGATGGGGCATAATTAGCCATCCTGTCGCTTGAGCATGACGCGTGTCGCTAGCATCCTGGCCTTCAAATCGAATTTGGAGCTTGACAATAGCTAGATGCAGAGTCAGATTTGTGCTAACTTTGGGTTGTCGACATCAAAGTGCCTCAGGAACCTACAATGATATTTCTCTCCAGGCTGGTAGTGCGCCGGATCAACCACTCTGCGTGAATCATCGTCAAACACCGTCTTCATTCCGTCTGCTTCAGGTCCTATGGGGAGGACTTCTGTAGCGGGTGTACGAGACACGTCTCGGAGAGGCCATCGAGCGTAGGTTCTTTCGGGATTAGATGAATTCATAGTGATATAAAGCGAAATGAGATAGATGCTGCAAAATGCGTGAGGGAAGATTGAGGGGATTGTTTCTAGAAATGGTCTGGTGCTTCTGTATATAATTCCCATTTGGGGTAGACAACACACGCTAAAAATCGATAGCGCCTTGCGAGAGCTTTCAGCTCGGATGCAAGTCAATTCGCCAGGTCTGGATGGCCCTATGGGCTAGCTGATTGGCCAGGTAAGTTCAACAACTCCTTTACAAACCACTTCAACCCTACCAATGACAAAATGAGAGATGTGCACAACGCGCATACCACCATGACACGTTTCAGCAGATCGCCAAATCGATATTGAACTTCTGTATGCAGAGAAGTCTCTTTCCTTGCGTATATGCCACTGAATATCAGACTAATCATATGTTCTGCCCCACGATCTCCTCGCTGTTAAAGTACGCCCCTCTACTTCATCCGCCTGACCCCTCTTGGTAGGTCTAGACGGAAGCAAAGTTTCCATAACAACATCATTCCCATCCGATTCTGTTTCTTTGCGCTGCGTGATCTCGATAAACTGGCCCAGCCGTTTTCTCCAACCAGGCAGAGCTCCATCTACGACATGTCAGCTATGAGTCCAGACTTGGCGAGATAGGAGAATAATCTCAACTTACCAACCATGAGACAAGCGAACTTGAGTATAACTGGAAACCAAACGCATACTGCTACCAATTGTCCAAACCCCCATTTCGATAGGGCAACCTTACTCTCATTACCCGATTCTCCGCCGCTGAGTAGATGCATAAATGCCGCAAACTCATGTACCCCTATGGCGCCCATGACGATAGTGAGGAACTCCATTGAGATCCAGATAGCTTCCGTGAATAGGACGAAGTACCTCTTGGTATAGAACGACTTCAGACGCAAGGGCAAGCTATCCGTCAAAGCATGGGCCTTGTAAGATAACCAGTCACCCCTCTCAAAAAGGTGCATTCTTATCAATGCGAGGATCCAGTCAAATATCAGGAACGCCATGATTACATGCATGGGTGCCTGTATCCTAGAATGAAACTTGAAGAAGCTCTCTGCATCCCGATCCAGATGGCCCAGCTCTTCACCCGTAGTGGAACTAGAACCCCTCTCCGTGGCCTTGTTGAACGTCTGACAGAACGTCCTAGGTCCGGTGTGATTCCCACAGCGTTCCAGAGGTGAGGTTTCATCAAAGTGATTCAACAATGAAGGCTCATCAACAGTCTGGGGACGAGCAATAAGCACAACAAGGGCCCAGTTGATGAACACAAGAGCGAGTGTATACTACCAACGATTGTGAGTCTTTTGAAGAATGAACTGGACAAACAGCAGGGGATACATCCCTGCCGACACCATGCCTCGCACAGTGAGGTTGTTTGTTAGCCAGGATAGGAGTGAACTGATGTTGCCTAGTCCCGTTCAGCTAGAACTTGAGAAGGTAATGATTGTGGCTATAGATATGGTGCCGAGGAATACAGCTTGAGCTTCTTGGAGATCGACAAGAGTTGATGCAACTGCAACACCGAAGCTACTTCTTAAGACTACTTTCTGCCAATGAAAGGCTGTCTTGACGGCTCCAGCAGGTCCACGAAATGGAAGAAGCGAAATCAGGGTGAAGTTCCTTATCCAAGTCTTGGTGATCTTGTAGCACAATGCAAAGAAGAGGACTATCGTGAACTGGATGAGATATGCCACAATTATCTGTTTTCAATTAGCAGAGGCCTTCATTCCGGGTCGCATGGACTAACACCAGGCCCTGCAATATCATAGTCAATTCCGGGATCGGCTTTGTCGCAGTACTCTGTACTCATGATCCTGCCCAGGTCCTTGATGTTCTTAGATGTGAGCATTTGACACTGAAACGTCCAAAGTTCTGGCGGACATCCGCCAAACTTGGAGTCTGAACAGGACTGTAGCGCGCATTTGACGTAGCTCAACAATGCACCAAGTCTCCAGAACTCATCTAGCGGACCGGTGTTGAATCTCCTATCTACTACCTCCAGCGTCTCATTGCTGAGGGAGTCTGGCCCACGGTTGGTAGACATCATAGCAATAGTCGCCAGGGTCAGACAGTTCCATAGCGTTTCGGGATTCGAAAACATGTGCTCCTCGCTTCCGCACGCTTTATGACAATTGGCCACATTGTCGACGATACACCCGCTCTCGATCAGTCTGGCAGGAACTGTATCATGGGTGATGATAGCGGGAAGGCGATAAAGCCATGCGACCTCTCATGCTCTCCAGTCCTGGGAAATGGTGAATTGTTTGAATGGGATGTCTGTGAAGTTGAGTCTTGGAGGTACTGGAAGTTTCTTTCTACCATTTTGACGAACACGCGGGTCTGTTCTAGGGTTATTTCCTGATGATGGGGATGATTAGAGAAGAGGTTGAGATTCTGATTCTTGCTGCTGCCTGGAGAGCCTTATTTACTAAAACGTCATCTTTATGCACACCGCCGTCTGCCAAGATGCTGATCTGCATGTCAGCATTGGAGTCGGGAGGCATTTCGGCAGTTCAACAGATAAGAAAGTATTCGTGAACGACATAGCTATTACTGAATATAGGTGTCTTTTACTATTTGGTATTCAAGATGTCATGAATCTTTATTGGAGTCGAGAGTCTTGTATTGTTTGGCCTTGAAGCAAAGAAGGCATGTGCAGACAGGAGGCCTGCACCTCCAGGATCCCTACCCCGAAAACTCCCGCGAACCACAGGCCAATGAAATCAACCAGTTTAATATAGGGCCAACATAAATTTTCTACTGATTCACATACCTCCATCTCGCTCGTCGATGCAGACTGATATCTCCCGAGTAAAACGCTAGTATCATGCCGTAGATCCCACCAACAGGCCACTTATTCAACAACGCCCCAAGTCCCCAACCCTTGTCGTCTTTCCCGTTCGCATTACGATCAATCTTTTTCACTTTGTCATAAATAGTTGGCAAAGTCGTGGCGAAATAGCGTTCTCTGAGCCCCTGGTACCAGGACCGATCATACAGTTCCCAGAACTGTTCCTCAGTGTAGTAAGTATGCGCGTAGAGCCATTTACGACCACCTAACTCCACTAGTTTCTCTTCTAGAGCCTGGTTCTTTGCTTTGAACTCTTCTGGGTCTGATGGTCCCCAGCCCCAAACTCCAATGTTGAGCATGGGCTGCGACATGTTATCCCCGGCGCCATCATCCGTGGAGCCTTTTGTAACGGGGTGAAAACTAGGTGTTCGGCATCCTTTCAGAGGACAAAGCCAAAGTGGCCATATTTCCAATTCTGAATCCACCCAGTCAACAAACGCTTCAGCTGTGTCGTAAGGCAATGCTAGATCCTGAATCACGAACTGGTCTGAGATTCGACTTGCGTGAAGAGCATGATATAGTGTCCGGGTATGTGAGTAGTCATCCAGAAGCCAGCGGAAGAATCTGTGGAATGGAACGATCTTGAAGTATGTGTATCCTTGGCGACCGACCCAAAAGGCAGCCCTGTCGTACCGGAAGAGGTATTCACCGAGTGGTATGTATTCTGAGACTGTCGCCAATGGAGGGAGAGTCTCAGTCTGCTCCTTCACATGAAGATAGAACCAAGGATCTCCTGCGTTACTGAAAGTTCGCACTCGAGAGTCATTTGGCTTGGTGTTTGTCAACGCGCTCGTTATGACAACGCCGTGGTCCTTCGAGTAGAGAATACCATCGACATAGTCAAAATCCGCTTTCGCGCAACACTGTTTCGTTGTAGAGATAGCAGTTGACACGCTTTCAACTCTGTGATACGTTATCTTGACAAAATTCTTCGCTTCAACCAGTCGCACCTGCATCAACGTCGTCAAGCCTAAAGTCCCAGCAGCGCCCGCGGCACCATAAAACAGATCTTCATGTTCTTCGTGGGATGCCTGGATTATATCTCCGTTTCCAAGTATCATTTCCACAAAGTTGACCGTTTCGTTGAAGAAGCCGTGTCGAAATGAGCTGCTTTCCCCAGATGTCCCCGAAAAGCCCCCTCCAGCTGTGATCCCTGGGAATTCCATCACCACTGGGGGTATTAGGCCGCATGGCATCGTGACTTCGACGAGTCGGTCCATCGGTACGTTGGGCTCCACAAGACAGGTTCTTTGCGCAGTGTCCACTGAGATGACTTGGGATAGCATGCTGATATCGATAACATTCATGTCAGGCCCATGGCGAGGACGAGTACTGCTTGAAGAACCATGGAAGACGCGGTATCCCTGGCGGAGCTTGTAGAAATCGCGTATTTTGTCCGCGATGTCTTGGACAGTTTGGTTATGCCGTTCCATGGCTTAACGCGGTTTGCATGAGCTATGAAAGGGGACAGCGTCGAAGATTAGACAGATGCGACTAATATGTATCTTCGAGGCAGTCTATCTCCCTATTTGAGCACTTGCACCAAGTCCAACTTGGTAGACCCCATGTATGGCGATATTCGAGTAAGGGAAAAGGATGGTGTAACTTTGACCAACATCATAATGATTAAACTGAGACAGCAGACGGGAAGGAAAAGGCGGTGATGGTGCCTACACGCGACCTCGCCCAGCCAATCTATGTGGTTGACCAGCAGCGTAACGCCTTTATGCAAGTTACAAGCAAGTTCGTAATTCATTCGTTACACAGAAAGAGAAAAACTTCTCATTCACAAGCATAATATGTATAACCTGCGCAACATTCTAAATCTATCGAGTCTAGACCCGGGCAAAGCATTCCCCCCGGGCACAAGTAACACCATCTATCCACGTGTTTCACAACCTTACACTAAGCGTAGCACAAATCTCCCTTGATCAGAGTCCTGAAAGTCCAAGACCTTACCAAACGCCAGGAATAAATCGCCAAGGCACACGTCTACAATACTCAGTCCACGCAGCACCATACTTAACCGAGCAACTCTTCTCATCACGTATACACCGATGCACAAGCAACACCGTCATCCACACCGCGTACGTCCACACCACAGCCCTCGTACTACCCACCAGCGCACAAGAGCTGAAGCTAAGAATCAGATCGCCCAGGTAATTCGCGTGCCGAGACCATCCCCACCAACCGCTGCAGAGGAGAAGACTCCTGTGCTGCCGGCCATCGGAGGTCCTGAAGGATGCGACTATGCATTCTGCCGGTTTACCCCAGATGGTGCATTTTCCGCCGGTGCGTCGTACGATTTCTTTTTGGTGGTTCACGGAACGGAAGAGGATGTAACCTGCTACTCCGAGGGCGAAGATGAATGCCAGATAAGGTGTTGAAGCCGATGATGGGTAGCGGCCCAAGTATTGGCCTTGGATCGTGTATGTTGTTGGTAAGAAGCAGAAGCAGCCCCAGCTGAGATAGAAGCCGTAATGGTCGAACTTGACGTCGATTGTGCGCAGATACCAGGATTCATTAACAAAGAAATCTACCACGTAAATGGTCTGTAGTGCGGTGACAAGGATCAGCGATAGCTCAACGTATCCCTGATTCTGATACTGATACGCCATGTTCGAAAAATCACTGCATCATGTAAGTTTGCGTTCTCGTATCAAATTACCCAGACTCACATCAGGGTCCACACCATCATCCCTGCCCTGCCATTACTGAAAAGCTTAAGGTCAAAGTTCTCCCCCAACCTCGGGTTCAACTCAATGCCCATGAAGAAATCATATAGGAACGACCCTGTCCATACCAAAATTAGCGTTTAATTACACCAAAAACTCAAAAAGAGGTAGACTCACCGCTGAACTTCCTATCTTCTGGGTGTGTCGGCATTACGTACGCTTTGACGAGCGCAAGTGCCGAAATAACGAACCCAGCTAAGTTCATAGCTCCAATCAAGCTACTCCAATTGCGGGGAATGAAGCCAGGGTCCAGAATCCCCAACCAGCTGAGAAGTCCGTACAGGAGATGCGTGACGATCCAGGCTGAGAGGCCGTTGATTTTGTAGCTGAGGAGATAGCCCGCTGGTGTCAATTGGCCTTGGTGTTGCTCGCCGGGGAGGAGGCAGTACAGAAGGGCTTGGATTCCGACCCAGCAGATCACTGCGGCAATGCCTTTGGTGGTGAGGTGAGGACCGTACTGGGCGCAAATGGTCCAGAAGCCGTGTTCCTTTACGGCGTCTGCGAAGAGGGAGAGTGATCCTTCGTATTCGGCCAATGTGATGAAGATGGATATCGAACCTATTGGGGCGAGAAACAGAGGCGATGCACCGACAAGAGATCGCAGCCACGACCTCCCAAATGCTGCACGACCCCAAACATCAGCACCCGCCAACATCTGAACTTCCGTCGTCAGCGCCTTCGCTTCAATGGGCTTCTTCTTTCTCTGCGTGATAATAGTAGTCGTCGAGCCAGCCCTAGGCAAGCCCTCTGCAATTCTTGCCATGATGCATATGTATATCGTATACAGTCAAATTAAGTGTGAGGTGGTGAAAGAGGAAGAAAGAAGTAGGAATGTGTAGTACAAAGGGATGAGAGGAGAATCACGGCGGTTTTAGTGGCTGGGACATCGTCATCGATCAGCGGGTGGATCTGTCACCCGGCCATGGCTAGAGTATGTATTCGTGGCTTAAAGTTATGTTGGTTTGAGTTATGCAAGCGGACGCGTGTGCGCGGGCGGGCGCGTTGTGAGCTTAATTTGTTTGGTGCCAAGATAAGGCAGATTGAGACATTGGATGTTGGTGGCTGGCTTATGCCCTAGGTATTTGCTCTGAAGTACAGGGTAATACAAGCATAAATATTGAGAATTGGCGGTGAATGTGAGACATTTCGGGTGTTGAGTAGATTCGATGATCCGTTGAGATTGAAGTCTTGTTGTACGGCATCATTGTGATGCTGATGTGACACCAATTATCTGTGGCTGAGTCACGATCTTGTTTGTGCTACGAGGCTCAATTTTCGTGTTGCATACGGTAATTTCCTGCTAAACTGTAAATTCTTATTAGCATGGCTAAATCACTGACCGCCTCCGTAATCGTCTGCCGCACCCGATATGCCAAGGTTCCCGGCTCCCTGTCGTGGGCGTTGCGTATCACTAGCGCCAGAGTCAAATGGCTTCAGTTCACGTTGACAGCCACAAATTCACCCGAAACAGCCCGACAACTATACATGCTTCATTGCCAGTGAAGTATCTTGCCGCTTTAATAGTCGGCATTGTATTCCTATCTTGGCACACGTTTCATGCCCTGGGTAGAACCCCTTATTGGCTCAATCAAACCGCAAGTGACCATGTAACCTCATTATCAAACTACCTTGATAGTGTATCCATCCTTCTCATCCCTCTCTGAATAGAATCTCCATTCTATATGCGAATCATTCCATATTTCGTCCCTCAACTTAGATATCGACGTGAATGGTGTCTTCTTGTCCGCCCAATCCCTCTTCATTTTCTCAACAGCAATCTCAAACATGCCAATTCTCCTAAAAGTCCCTCTTTCTCGATCTGCGATTAACAATAAGCCGCACTCAGACGGCAATCTCTGCTGCCAAGGATGTCTAATATCAGCCTCCGCAATCTTGAGCGCGAAGATTCGACTGTTCTTTGGCACCTCCCTATCCAACGAGATATCGCATGGATAATCTGCTTTCAAACCTTTACCAATAAATACAAGCATAGGCGACAGGTCAATTGGTTTCAAGAATTTGATGCGATCCCTCATCGTGTTGTAGCTCTTCCACCAGTTTGAGTGTAAGGGTCCTAGTCCACTGCGTGAAGCAGAGCGAAAGCGTACTTCTGTGAGAGGCCCTTGAAGAACCAGTGTCTTTGGACGCGACATCTCGACGCTTTCTGGCTCATCGTCGGGGGTGATGATATCGATGACCTTCGTGACCACCTTGGGCTCTGTCTGTGCTCGGAATAAGAAGTTAAAGTTAACGGGCGTGTAGACAGATGCCCATGACCAACTTGGCGCGACGCGGGTACTTGGCGGCTCCTCCTCCTCTATGGTGCTCCATAGTAGAGAAAGTGGAAGACTTTCCTGCCTCCAGAGTCCGTTGAGATACTTCTCTCTTGGTATGATGTTCGTCAACTGCTCAGCTACGCCATCAATAGCAATGAGCTTATCAGTTTCTTTCGTCAACTTGCCGACGCTGTACTGAGCCACCACTGAAGCCCATACGTACAGAAACATCTCATCATCCGTGACTGTCTTCCCTGCATTCAACTCTCGCGTAAGAAGTTCCGTGTATATATGTTTGAACCTGCAATCCTCTACCGATTGCACGCCAGAGGGAAGCCTATCAGAAATGTCGAATCGCTTATATCGGTATTGTAGATCCCAAGGCCCTCCCGCTGGATAAAGTTCCGAAGCGTAGAGCTCACCACATTCCCAGTAAAGCATGTCGTGAGCAAAGTAGACGGTTCCTCGTGATAGAAGTCGTTCTTGGAATACCCATGCACGTTTTAGCAGTGGTGAGTTTCCGACTGCTTTGTCCCAGGGGTCTATTGGTACCAGATGAAATTCTCCTTCTAGGTCATGTGCGGGCCATTTTAAGTGCAATTGAGCACCATTGATGCCTGCGGGGTTCCGTTTGCGAAAGAGACCCCCGTGTGCGTCTGATGATGCTGCTGCTGCAAGCGTGATTGCTGAGTATGAGTAGACTTTGGCCATTGTAACGGAGTGTAGGCCCCAGTCTTCCGCATCAAGCTGAATAATACAAAGAGCATCTATCCAGATGTACTCCATACCGAGGCGATTTGTGACAGTGATTGCATCACGGAATGTTGCTGGTAAGTCTTTTATCGGCATCCCGGTAGTCGTCATGCTCTCGATATTAGATCTGAGTAGTTTCGTGAATGGTTCCCTTCCCCAACAGTAGCTCAACGTAGCATATTCTATGCTAAGAGGAATTTCGTCATCTGCGCTCGTTTCTACAACTTTGATAATCTCAGGCATGCCATCGGTATCTGGAATGATCTTGACCAGCCGAGCTGGAAGCCAATCTTTGTTCTCACCAGTGCGGGCATGCAGTTTGTTGCATGACTTATGATTCTCCGAACAAGTCTTGATCCATTTAGACAAGCATTCAAAACTAGTGTCACTTGATGTACTTGTTGACGTCTTTTCGATTGACCTCTGGCATTTCACACGAGGGTCTATCGCCAATTAGTTCAGTGATACTGACAATGGCCAGGTATCGCACCTTCGGTTCCAAAGAGTCGTACATCAAGCCTATCCATATGGCGAAGATTACTCCTGCTGAGACCGAAATCCGCTGAAATATGGCCTTCATATGTATACTCATTATACTGCCATAGCGCTAGCATCGGCTCGCCCTGTGTCCTCCAAGATGTTTTGTTGGCCGAATCAACGAAGGATCCATTCCCATATTTGCCAAGGGCTTGGTCCGCCGCTGCGAACGCGACAAGAAAGGAGCAAAATTCGCAATCCTTCACGGACTCGGTTATGTCTCGAGATGAGTGTGTATCATTCTGGAAGGCTTTCCACGGCGCCTCGTGGAAGGGAGTGCAGGCGATGGTGGAATCACGATACAAAGGTTTAGGTTCTGAGAGAAGTGCATCTCGACATGGTGCACAGAGCTTTGAAGACATCGCGTGGCGTGGTGAGGAGGCTTCGACGCGTTGTATCTATCGCGGCGTGAAATGAGGCGCGGGGATGAGAGGTCTTAGGCTAAGACCTCTCATCCCCGCGAAGAGGCTGAGGGTGAGGTCTTAAAGCAGGGGTCAGCTTACTAGTGATACACTAACCACGAATGTTAGACTGCTGTGCCACGTGGTGATGAGATACCGCGATGCTGAGGCTGTTGCAATAAAAGACGGCCCAGCGGTTCTTACGAAACGAGTGACCTCAATTGAAGAGGTGGCTCACTACGTGACACGCTGGATTTTGGCCGACGCCACCGAATTTGTATTAACACTATCTCTTATTCAGTCTGTCCTACGATGTCTTTGGTAACGACATAGGTGAATCCGCCGGCATCTCAACCGGTTCCTCATTAATCTGCCTCGCTGCCTTCATCTTCTCCACCACCGTCTGCTCCTTTCCGGTTGGCACCTCATGGACCAGAACCCCAGGTGCCTCGTAAATCGCATTATCTGGAGCTTGATGCGGAGATATCCCAGTACCATCAACTTCAGAGATGCCAGTCGACTTTGCATCAAGCTCTGGCTTTTCAAATCCATCTGGACCTATGGGGGTAATGCTTGGTGTTTGGCGCTTCTTGCGTCGGTAGAGGAAGAAGCCTGCGAGGAGGAGGATTAATGCAAAGACACCGATGCCTGCGCCAATGCCTGCTTTTGCACCAGTTGCAAGACCTGTGGAGGTTGTTGTTTCTTGGGAGGATTCTGGTGTTGAGGTGCTAGTGCTTGAATCTGCTGTTGATGTTCCGTTGTCCGCGTTGATGAAGAATAAATTACTTTGCAACATGCTTATATCGCTGCGATTCGATACGTCGTACACCATCATTGTGAATTTCGAATCACCGACGTCCAAGTCCATCGGTATTGTCCAGGTGTAGTTCATGTATGTGTCTGTGCAATTGGGGTTCCATAGCTTCCAGTCGGAGGAAGGGTAGTCAAAAGTCTTGTTGTCTATACTCAGTCAGTAGTGTTTTTGTTATGGCAACCCATACCAGACATACCAAATATCACTATGGGTTTTAGATCGTCTGGGCCTGGGCCATATGTGCCTGTCCACCACCTCAACTCCAACTTCACTTTGGTGCTCCCTTCGCCCCATGTTCCATTGACGTCGCGCCCAGCTCCCCAGCCTACCATCTGTGTTTGTCCACGCACCCAAGTTTTGCCTTCACGAGGCCAGAGAAATTGATCCTCAATGGTCGCGAACTCGCACCAACCATCTTCTGTTTCATCATCATCATCGTCTCGTCGTCGTAGCGCGTTCTGCGAGAAAGGCATTTTGATCGTCGAGAATTTGAAGGGTTTTGCAAAGGAACCTGGAGGATGGAAATTCGACATCTTTAATGCATTGTCTGATGGGGAGCATTTTGGGTCGACGTTACCATAACAGCTTAATCGAAATAAGGACCTGTCTCGTCTTGAATCCTTCAGCAGCCTGGCGAATCGGGCTTTGCGCAGAGCTCTCGCTTAGGGTCTTGGCTGCGATCCTTCAGCGGCATCCTTGAAGCATCGCCTGTTCTTAAATGGAGTTTTGGGTCCTTTTGCTGCGCATTGGCCATGGGCTCATGGGGCTTAGACAATTCCAGGCTTTCATTCTTTTTATTTCCAATCCTTATCATGTAGTTATATTTAGCCATTAAACCCGACCGACGGACTATGTCGGGGTTCAAGCTCCTTTGCCTCCCATCTTCAAGCAGAGATTGTAACATACAGGTAGTATAATTGCAGCTTTCCAATGCTCAGGCACCGACGGGTCTAATCCATACTTCCACCGCGGTCGGACCAGTACAAGGATTCAAAGGGGAGAAACAGTGGACCATCCACCTTGACTGAATAGGTGTGTTTGTTTGAAAGAATATGCCCTCTCTTTCAAACCACTGTTTCTCTTACCAAGACACGGCTCAAGTTCGCAGTGAGGCTCGTCCCTCCATAGCGGTAGTCATGCCATTCAGCTCTTGCTCACCGCTATCGGACGGATCATCCCATCCTTCGCGCTGATCCTTCGGTACCCTGACAAACAAGATATCCAAAGCCAAGCCAAGCAGTGCCAGACCAGCCGCAAAGTACAGAGCTGCCCTGTATCCCCTGACCTCATCATTGTTATTCGTTCCAATCTCCGTCTCAATCGTCCCAGCAAAGCCTTGACCTAAACTGTTTCCGTAAAGGTTAAGTGTTCCGATCAGACTGCTCGCCACGCCTTGTTGACGACGACTGACGCTGTTACTGGCGATTACTTGTGCCGCGACGTATACCAAGTCGGGGCAGAAACCGTAGAGAATCATAGCTGGGAAGACCTGCGCCCAATATGTTTGCTGCACTGGCATGGTCGCGAGGAGGATATTGCCAACTAGAGTGACGATCACACCGATCGCCATTATCCATTGCGCTGCAACGCGCGGGATTAGCCATGCTGCGAAGAACACAGCGAGCACGGAGCTTAGACCGAATGGCACCCAGTTAATGCCAATTTGGGTAACAGATACGCCGCGTAGGAGGTATTGCCAACTCGTCGAGTACCAGAGACCGATCCCGAATGCCATGTAGCTCTGTTTGATACGTTAGTGTATGAACCACTAAGAGAGTTCCGGCAGTGGCAAGACGTACCAGCAGCACAACAAAGACTAAAGCTGTGAAGGTTGGCGCTTGAAAGACTGACAACGGCATGATGGGGTCCTTGGCATAACGCTTCTCCCAGAACAGGAAGGTCAGGAACATTACTACAGAAAGAACCAGCAGGGCTATCTCGTAGGGCGCGTTCCATCCAGCTGATGGCGCTTGACTACGATGGTCAGTCACAAATGAGACTGTTGAGGCCAAGTTGTACCTACTTGCATACTACGTTGAAAAGAAGTAAGCTTCCTAGTCCCAGAATTATTCCAGGAATATCGATGTGCCCGCATTTGTCAACCGGGGTTTCCTTCGGCATGAGATACGCCAACCAAGCCAGGTTAAAAGCCGCGATACCAGCACTAATACAAACGTCAGTCATCGCTCAACAGGGCAACAAAACACTTACATGAGAACAAAAAGCCACATCCAATTCACATTATCAATAAACACTCCCGCGATTATCGAACCGATCATTCCTCCCAGAGGCGGCGACGCTGCAAAGAAACCCAAAACGACGTTTCGCGATCGACCTGGTGGAACCATAGTGGTGATAATTGATACGGCATTGGGCATGAAGATACCTCCACCAACACCAGTCAAAGCGCGCATGGCGATGAAAGAGTCATAGGTCTTAGTGAATGCATTGATGAGAGAGAAGAGGGTAAAGATTGCACAGCCGAGAAGGGTGAGTTGAGAGTGGCCGTAGATGGCGCCCAGTCGGCCTGTTACTAGGACGAATGCACCTTGAGTGAGTCTATAGATATCAGTATCGTATATAAAAAGAACAATGATAGGTTAAAGGCCTACGGATATGAAGCGGCCATCCAATTCGCTTTGCCGGGACCTGATTCACGCCCAAGGTCTTTACTAAGAGCTAGACCGCCGACGATGGTGATACAATTGGACATGAACTTAAGGAAAGGTCAGTAAATAACTCACCAAACATCTAGAAACTTGTAGACATGGTTAAATTACCTGGATCATGTTTGCACAAACAAGCAAAGAGATGATGAGTCGACGTGACGCTGGACTTGTCGTGAATGCAGGGTCAGCTTCAAAGACTCGCCCCGCACGCTGAGTCTCTGGGAGGTCTTCATTCTGGCTCCTGTTTTCGAGCGAAATTGTCTCGAAGGGAGCCTGAAGCGTTGTCTGAGTCGTCGCCATCATGAAATTTCACCAGAATTGAAGTGATCTGACCTGGTTGAGGACAGAGAAGTTTGCGTCGTGGGGTTTTGTAGTGGTTGGCTCAGTCATCAGCCGCTTAAATTATCCGGCAAAATAAGTCAGCAGCCAATCCGACCGCACCGCTATATCAGACATCGTTAATGTTGGTAGATCTTCACTATCTTTGTCGGTTCTACTACGTCAACTCTATATCATTATGCAATTGCATGGCGTTGGTCAATTACTAATTGCATATTCCTGGTTATTTAACAGGCCTACTCGATCAAGGCCTATGGTGTTACCCTTTTACATCCTGTTCATCAGCTTTTCGTGACCTGTGTTCCTTTCCATTTTGATAGGTTTTAGTCTTTTCATGTATCTAGACGGAATTAGGAGCTACAAAAAGGCTTTTAACCAATTAATAGACCTTCACTCAAGGTTCTCAACATCTAAACACTTTTGGGGGTCACAAGGAGCATATATCCATAGGAATATTCGATTACTATTTAGTCATAAATTTTAGACGAAAGCTAATACTTTCCGTGGACTATCATCATAGCTAGAATCATAATCATAACCAGGTCCCATCCTGTTCAACTCAGAACAAGTCAACGTGACACTTGCGCGTCAATGGAATATCCGCAGTAAACACAAGCTTCTTGTTCTCAGCATCATATTCAGCATGCTCCGTACCATGAGGCTTAGACTTGACACCCAACACAGTAATGGTCTCAATACCAACACCAGCATCATACTCAAAAGTTCCATCAAAGCTCAACTTGCCCTTGTTGTACTTGAAGTCGATTTCAGAAGCTGTGTCCTGAACAACAGATTCTCCATCATCAAGATACAGAGAGCCTTCGGCCTTTCCGTCGAGGCCAGGGGCGATGACGAGGTTGAAACCCTTCTGGCGGAGAGCCTTGGTTGTGTTGGCGCTCTCGACGCGCTGGGGGTAGATGAGGCCGCCCTTGTAGTGGACCATGATGTCGGTGACGTCGACTTCGGCAGACTCGTATTGAGCCCTACCGCGGACGGGCTTGCCAGTGGACCACTCGTAGAAAATGTCATCAGGGAGGTAGTACTCAAGCTTGGTGCTGTTCTCCTTGGTGACGGGGCTGACGAGGATGCCATCACCGTAGAAGAACTGGAGGTCGATGGAGTAGGTGTTCTTGTCCTTGGGGTAGTTGAAGAACATGGGGTTGAGAGTAGGAGAGCCGGTCTGGTTCTGCTTGTAGATGGCGGTGTAGATGTAGTCAACTGTTCCTGTTAGCAAACGTCCATATGAAGGGAGAGAGAAACTTACGGAGCTGGTATCGAATAGAGATACCGTTGCGAGCAGCCTCAGTAACCTTGGGCCAGCGGTAGAACTCCTGAGACTGAGATGTAATATCGGCGTGGTTACGGAAGAAAGTGTAGAAACTACCGAGGGTAGCCCATCGTGCGCAAAGGGTCTCAGTGACGTTACCACCAAAACCGCAAACATCAGCTCCTACAACGGGAATCTGGTAGATAGAAGCGAACTGCAAGATCTGAGAGATGGAGAAGCGGTACTGATCCCACTGAGAAAGGTTATCGCCAAGCCAGTGCGAAACATCCTTGCCAGAACCAGCAAAGGTACTTCGAGTAATGACAAGAGCACGCTTATCAGGGCGTCGCGAGCGCATAGCGTTGTGAGAGTGAGAAGACATCTGAGCACCATACAAGTTGTGTGTATCATACTGAACGTAATCTCCGCTCTGGACGAGATCAGTGTCGGTGGTACTGTCAGCCAGTGTAGGGCCAGCGCCGTTCTGGATCATGTAGGGAGGCTGGATCAGCTCTCGGTTAGGAAGACCCTTGCACTCGTCGGGACCGCAGCCAGAACCAGTCTTCTTGCCGTTTTGCCAGCCGTGGCCGGGACGTCCGTACTTGTTCTGGCCCCAGACCTTGCGGGTAGCTGCCCAGCGACCAACACCGCGGCCACGAGGAGTACTGCGGACTTCAACGGAGCGCTTGGTGGTCTTGGCGACGGCAGTGACTTCGCGCTTGGTGGAACGCTGAGAGGGCGGCTGGAGACTCTCGGGGAATCCGGGGATGCGAGCAGGAGGGCCGTCTCGAACGGGTGGAGCCTTGGGAGGGTCACCGTCAACCTTGGCGAAGTTCTCAGGGGTGGTGTTGTTGCCGGGATAGGGACGGTTGAAGAAGTTGGCGGGCTCGTTCATATCGATCCAGAGAGCATCGATATTAGGGCCATGCTCGCCGTCGAAGAAGTTCTGGAAGAGTTCATTCCAGTACTGCTGAGAGTTCGGGTTGAACCAATCGGGGAAGACACTAGGTCCAGCCCAGACGACACCTCTGTAGTCCGAACCATTAGGCTCCTTCATGAAGGTATCGTACTGAAGACCGCTGGTGAGAGCTGGGTTGGGCTCCATGTCGTACACAGCTGGATCAACCATGACGATGTAGTGCTGATCACGAGCGTGAATAGTGTCAACGAGATCCTTGTACTTATCAGCAGGGAATCTCTCAGGGTCGATAGTGAAGATGCGACGACGGTCCATGTAGTCAATATCAGTCCACATAGTCTCGAGCGGGATTTTAGCAGATGAGTAATTGGCCACGACACCAGCGACTTCGTAGACATCTCGGTATCCATATCTGCACTGATGGAAACCAAGACCCCAGTAGGGCGTCATGAGAGGAAGGGTGGTGATCTCAGCGTACTGCTTGGCGACGTCGCGGGGTGTAGGACCAGCGATGAAGTAGAAATCGAGAACACCGCCGATGATGTTGTACTCTAGGAACTGCTTGCCGTTCTTCTTGTCGATGAAGACGTCCATACCGTTGGAGTTGAGGAGGAAGACACCGTGGGTGCCGCCCTTGCGGTGGTCAAAGTAAATGGGGTGAGCTCCATACAGGTTCTGTCCGTTGGGGCAACTGAATCATGTTAGCAAGCGCATCAAATTGATGAGAAACGTAGAGTGGCTTACCCATAAGCATCGCGGGTGTAGATCGTGCGGGTGTAGTTGGTGGCATTGAGCATGAAAGGATCACTGTGCTCACCCAGGCCATAAAGATAAGGCCTCTCAGGAAGCTTGGTCTTGAGGTACAAGTACTGACTCTCAAAAACAAGCTTGCTGCCCGAAGTATCAAAAAGCACTTCCCCAGAATCCTTCCTCGTCACGGTGAAGGAAAATGGATCCGCCTTGAAGTCAAACTTGAGCTTTGAGTTCTTAGGTGAAGCCCACTGTCCATAACCAGGACGAGGGAAGATATCATCAGGTACTTGATAAATGGTGTTGTTCGTATCCAAGATCTTGACATGAAGACGATCCTCAGTTTGATACTCAACTTCAAGCTTCAGCTCGGGAAGATCAACACCAAAGACGTCGCAGGCCTGTCCCGCAAGAGACAAGTCAGCGTAGAAACCTGATTTGGTCTCTCGGTGATTGGTAGCTTTGTAGCCGGGACATTTGGAGAGATCCTTCTCGAAGAGGTCTCTGCGGGGCTTGTCAAGGTCTTCAACGCCAGCCTTGCTCTGCGCAAAAGCAGTGCCAAAGGCAACGGCCGAAGTGAGCAGCGTCTTGAAGAACATGATTGAGAAGAGAAGAGCTGGTTGCTGAACGAGAAAAATCATCAAGCCATTTTGCTTGGTTATATATACTGATTCGTTCTTGGCATGGTGACTCTCAATCGTCTCGTCATGATGCATGCTACCTGCGGAGACTCCGCCGCTCAGGAACAGAGCGAGGGAGACTCCGTACAGAAAACCCGCTGTAACGGTCATCATTGCCGAGAAGACTGTCAAGCTTAAGCTAGGTTATGGCCGAGAAAAGAGCCGGGACCAGGTTTTCGTTGCGTGATGCTGTGCAGGGATGCTTTGATCTTCGAGGGGCGGAGGCTCCAATTTGCGGGGTTGGTTTTCCCCCAGCTTTTTTTACAGAAGGTTCAGAGACAGGAAAAACTTTGCTGGTAAAATTAATCGGCTGGGTGAGTAACCGTCGAGCATGGGATTGGTCCAATGTCGGGCCGAACGTTATGCATAATTGAAGAAGTTCGTGAGTGCATTGTTGGATGAATTGGAGTGGGAGACGGAGCGTGGTTGCTTTGGGTAATGATCGTGGGTTTGTTTGATGAGCTTCAGATGTGAGTGTGGCTGCGACGAGAAGTGAGATGTACTGTTAAATTGATGATGATCCGAGGCTAACGCCACATAGCATGTGTCTGGGCGTGAACTGTTAGTGATATATCTTTGTCATCCGAGGGTACATACCGCTTTTGCATCACCACTCGCTCTTGTTCCCAATCATTGGACCGACTTCGGTCTGTGACTCGGTGACACTCGAATTAGCTGCTGGAGACCATGTTCTTTTAGTGCTAATCCCCAGGACCAAGCCATGATTCCCATGGGGAAGTTGAGTAGCGCATGGGGAAATTCCCGACAATCCTTGCGGGCCTAAAATCACCACCCACACTTCCCCTTGATTTCACAGAGACAAGTTGGTGGGTGATTTTGTCACTGCATTCTGCCAAGTCGTAGCCATCTCGGTCAATTATGTCAATCATGACAAACCCTGCAGTTCATCTGATGATCGGAATAGCACGACTGTGGATAGCTTCACGGCGGAACTTTTGCCCTTGTTCCTGTCGCTAGCACAATGGAGTAATAATGGGATGACTCCAGCTTGTGAGAAGGAAAAGGCGATTGGAAGCCTCGGCTGCGGAATCACCGGGTAGATGCGGGCTTGAGGTGCAGGGTAAGGAACACATTTTTGTCTATCGGTCTTGGGCTCTTGTTGGATCAATTACGCTGGAATATGCTTGTGCTTTTTATGGATTGATTTGACGGTAATTATCGTTATACGATGTTGGTTTAGCCTCTGTGAACCGATGTGTTGGTGGCGGTTGAGTTCGACCCTGAATCAAGCTTAGTCTCTTCGTGCGACGGCCCGGGCAGGTGACATCATATGCTAAACAGCAACAGGACTTCTCATTCTGAAACATTTGCAAGCTATTTTGTTGAGTCGCGGGCTAGAAGTTATCTGATGAGCTTGTCAAATATTCTCTGTACCAAGGTTATTACTGGATTGTCTGCTCTTCAGCTATGTGTGCATCACCGGCAATGGCTTCATCTCTTGCTCCATATTGGGAGTGTCGGAGTAAACTAATTCCGACATTATCCTTTCACAAGTTGAACATCGCTCATGGATTGTGTTTTCAGGCATCAGTATTGTAGAATCGAAGAAACGCTATCAATCTCGTGATGTCGCAGGCAGCAATGAAACCCAACAATCCATTGAGTCGCATTGACCCACTCTGCTTACGCTCACCGATTGTCAAACCTCAGCCGTTTCAATCAAATGCCAAAAACAACAAAAGAAATGGCACAAGCGACACAAAATACCATCACAAAGTTTGAGATAGTCGGGAATACAGGCAGCTCATATCCTTTGATCATCTTCTTCCACGGCTCGGGCGACTCCTGTGAGTCTTGGGCCGCGCTAGCAGAACTGCTACGTCCCGCGTACGAGCTTCTGCTTTGGGACAGGCAAGATCCCTATGTCAGAACCGATATAGCTATTTCTGAACTCTTGGGCTTTCTCGACAGTAGGGAGTCACCTGAGAAATATGTACTGATCGCGCATTCATACGGCGGCACCTTTGCAAGGCTTTTCCTCGAAGCGAGACCGCACCAAGTCGCAGGAATAGTCCTCGCCGAGACGGGCGCAGAGCCAACGATAGACGCCCAACTCGAACAAAGACAATACGATAAGAAGATCTTAGGAAACAAACCACTTGTCGTCATTCGAGGCAACACTCTGAAATGGAAACAGCTACAATATGATCAAGCCATCGCTGCAGAGCAGAACCTCGCCAGCCCAACCCTGCTGATGCAGAAGAAGCTCCTGGACGCGACAGACAAGGAAGACGAGAAGTTGAAAAAAGCACAGTTACAGCTTTCTAGGAATAATCGATATGTGCATATCCCGGACGTCAGTCATGATGTGATCATTGAGAAGCCGGAAGCTGTGAGGGAGGCTGTTTGTTGGGTTATGGAGCATTTGCAGACTGGTGAAGAAGAGGTGCGGGAGGAAGATATACCAGTGCGTGTAGCAGAAGAGGGCGAGACTGTTGTTAAGAAGAGCTTTGGGGATAGGTTGAGAGGAGCCAAGAAGATGTCTTTTAGGGGAAGTCTGTTCAAGATGTTCAAGAAGTCATATAAGTGAGAGAAACTCTGAACTAATTGCTGGCCAAAACATTAGAGATTGAATGGAAATGTAGCTAGATACGGATTGTGTGGGAATGAACCAATGGAAGCATACTCGAGCCGCAGAATGTACAAAGGGGATAGATCAGAGAAGACTGTGTTTTCCACTTTGAGGAAAATGACACCAAATGCTTCTTTATGAGAAGTAAGGAGAGAAAGGAAATGAGTAATCAAAGAATAGGCCGGCAACCAGGACTTAATACCTTGCCGCCCAAAACACGTAAGGAGACCATCCAGCGCCATCTCAGGCCTTGATAAACCGGAACCCAGTGGCGTCGTTCTCAACCGCACCATCATTAACCAGCGCCCCATCACCGCCAACTCTCACATACTTCCCATTACTAGCCGCCTTGATCGAATAGACGCCTTCACCTTCACCAATTTTCTGACGAATAATGAACCGCTCCCAGGTGCTAGCCACTGCGCGGGCTGCCGAGAGCGCGAAGGTGCCGGACTGATCCGCCGTCACATATTGCTTGTTCCTGGCGAGCTGCAGGGTCCCGGCGTTAGGAACATAGACACTAGAAAAGGTATCGGCGTCACTGGTTGAATTGACTGACGCAGAGAGTTGACCGCCGTTGGCTGCGGATACGAGGTATTTGCCTAATGTGGCTTGGATCTTGTAGTCTCCGTAGGGGTTCTCTGGGAGTGTCCCGCAGATAGGCTGGGAATTCGGATTGGGTCGTGTACTGATGAAATAAAGTTCATTCGTGTACGTGTTTCCGGAGCCTGTGATTAGAGATGTTTCAGTCGACTGCGTTAAAATCCTCAGTGTATTCTGAACCTACCCCAGTCGCTCAGGTTGGCGCTCCATGTAGCGGCTTCTTGCGGCTTGGCGTTGGCATAGGCGGCGTAGATGACAGATTTCCTGCATTGTTAGCAATCCAGAAGAATAATGCAAGCAATGTCAGAGTACGCACCATGAGTCAGCGTATGAGGCATTCGTTAATTCTGGCATCGTGTAGGAGAAGACATTGCTGACCCATTCAGCGTCATACATAACCTGCCATCCTGTGTAAGCCCTCACCATCAGACTAGTTCAAAGCACTCTTACCTCATTGACGGGCGTGACAGGAAGAATCTGTATCGCAGCAATCTGCACCTTCTCGGCTCCCCAGAACAGCCAGGCCCCCGTCTGCCAGTCCATCACATTGCCGACGGTGATCAGATCTCTGAACTTGTCCTCGGGATAAGGGTTCGTGGGATCATCTTTGCCAGCACTCGGGTACAAGTGCCAGTATTTCCTAGCAGCTTGCTGTTCCATGGCGAGCAGGAGTCGAGCGTAGTTGGCATGTTCCTGATCAAGCGCTACCGTTGCCCACAGCATGGCGCCGTAATAACCGTTGACAGCCTCGCCGACGGATTCTTGATCGCGGCTTCCAGCTCCGTTGGCAATGCCAGATGCCCATGAGTGACCAGCGAACCAATCTAGACAGCGTGTGATGGGGAAGAAGGGATCGTCCAATGAAGGGTTGATGATATCCCTGTTGGGCATTGATCAGCACCGGTCTTGACGGGATCCCGGCTGAGTCAAGTGAACTTACCGGGCAAAAAAGGACACATATTCTCTTTGTTGAGCCAACCAATTCGGATCATACTTGGCGATTACTGCAGCGATATGAAGGAAGTAACCGTAGTGAAAGTGATGATCGTTGAAGTAGCCGTTACCAAAATCGACCCAGACATTCGTGGCACCTTCTTTGCTGATAACACCGCCCCAAGTGGTTTCATAAGCAGGGAGCGCCTTGTTAGAAGCGCTGAACCAGCCGTCGAAAGAGGCTTTGAGGTACTTGATAACGGGGTCGATAAGGTCCTTGCTTCCAACATGGTCACTGCATATAAGTCAGCCTGAATTCAAACCAAAAGACGATCGCTGAGGAACATACGCGATCAGTGCTAGGCGCGACTTAGCGGCGAGCGTGCCGCCCCAGAAGTAAAATTCGTTTGGCGCAGGCGCTTTGGAAGCGTCGAGTTGGCTGACTTCGTATTTGAGACCATTCACAACTGATGCCTTGCAGGAGGGATCCACGTCGCGCGGGGCGTTCCATGTTATCGCAGTCAACTTGTATGTCAATCTCCAAGTGTTTCCGAGCGTTGGGTACATCCATCCCTAAGGTGCTTAGCCATCATGGAAAGTTAACAAAGGACTTTGGGCCGCTTACCTTCAAGGTCAGGTAGCTCAGAGAGGATGGGTCAGGAGAGTTTGGGTTTTGTAGCACTTCGCGGTGATGCGGCCAGGTGAGCATTAGTAAATCACCAGTGCCCTTTGTCTCCCACTTGAAAGTCACGGTTCCTGAATTACCACTGATGGAATAGCCTTGAGACACGGAGATAGGATATACCGTTGAATGGACATCCAAGAGAGTCTGATGGGTGGGATCCCTGAGCATCACCAATCGCAGGACACCGTTGAACTTAACATCTGTAGTAAGGGTTCCTTTGTTATTATTTTCGGCTTTGGCGATAAGCTTGATGGGCGTGTCCGAATAGATCAAATATGTTGTTCCCTTTGTGTCGACGACGGTAAACTTAGTGCCTTGATCGCTCACTGGAAATGTGTTTATCTGCATTAGCATTTCTTCATACCGCTTTCTTGCACTTGAAACACGTACCGGTATCGCCACCGCTCAGAGACTTTCCGTTGAACGACTTGATTCCACCGTTCAGTGTTGTCAATAGTGGAGTTGCAGATTTGTATTCGAAGGTCATGTATGGCGACCCTGGTACAAGATAGCCCGTCATAGATGAGTCTCCCTGGAAATACTGAATTGTGACCGTTTGAGTGTCGAAAGCAGTTGCTTTGTGGCCATCAAAACTCCCGCTATGTTCACTGAATGAAGCCCGCCAGTCTAGCTGAGTCGGCACCTTGATAGAGGTCCCGTCAAAGGTGCGATCTTGGCCGATACCAAAGCAAACACCGTGCCCATCTAACGACGATTCGTAAGGAAACGGACCTGCAGCGGTGCCCTTCCCGGGAGGTGCAGCGTATGGAGCCCACCATCCGTTGGTTGGAAACTTTCTTGAGATCAGTCCACGAGTGTGAGTCGAGAGGCGTAGATGGGTTAACTTACCGGCCCTTTGAGATCTTTGAAGAAAGAGCTTAGAGGGAGAGCATCTGTTTGAACAGTGCCTCCTGCCAAGATGTTGGGGTTACTGGTGCCAATAGGACCAAGTGAAGCACGATTGGCCAGCTTCATTGTCCCAGCCAGTGACTGGAATACTAGCAGTTGAAGAGGCAGTAAACTTTTCATCTCGTTGGAAAATCTGTTCTAGAAAAAAGGGACTGTTGAGAGTATCTATTTTCTTCTTCATTCTCATTACACGTAGCACTTTATATAATCCTTTGATGGACACTTCCCTCTGCCTCACCAGCGTCAGTCACGGAAGGCTCGATTCCACGACGAGACACCATTCCTCACTTCATACGATATGTTATCGGCCCTACTCGAAGGGAATGGCATTCCTCAACAGATCCGGGTGGTTAAATGTCCTGACTCCAAGACAGGCCCATGCCATAGGAAAGAGCCCGATGTAACCTTGATCCTCTCTCAACAGGGCCATGAGAAGTTGAGTCGAAACGTAAATTTGGAAGGAATGAGAAACGTAACCGAATACAACATTATTATCGTTGACTATCTAGTAACTCTGACTAGGTAATTGGATAAATTTGCCGGAGGACGAAGTTCAAGGTTAGACCTAAGGATCACCACCGCTCAACCACAGTGCCATGAGCTCATCAATGCTAGCATCTTCGAACCACTTGTTCGGCCATACTAAGCATTGACAGCAGTAGTTCGCTCCCTTCGGTCTTCTCACAGGTTCCATATAATAAGAACCTGGGGATGTAACCTGGCTCGTGTAGGGTCCCCACAAACGCCAGCCAACCATGGAGGTCGGAGCGTATAGCGCGGGGGGATATACTACTTTATTGTCACTACCGATTAATAGATCATATGTCACTACAAGTAATTTGCCAAATTAGAGAAACGGAGATTTCAGGGGTCTATTCAGATGGACGAAAGTAGTTGTGATGCTGTTCTCCGCCATCGATGAAAGCTTACTCCAAAACAAACCGTTCCATTCTCTTACAACCTAAAAACAGAGTTGACCTTCCCATGTTCCTACAACTCAGAGCTCTTTTGAGTTTATCTCAGATCTTCGAGATCAAAAGAATCGTGGCCAGTAGACATTTCTCTGCTTTGGCTTGTTTCATCCCATGCGAAACATTTAAGCGTTGAGATCAGTTTACAGCTCAAGCTATAACTCGCAAGGATGGATCGACTTACCCATCAAGAAAGTTATTCGACCGCGATATACCATAGTCTGCCCTACTATGACATACCCGGCCATGCTGAGGAAAGTTTGTCATGGCATTGGGAGGAAGATGAGTGATGTCTTACTGTAGATTATCTACTACTCTTTGTGATCGGGTATTAAGGCTACATAGAATACCTTGTTCTCTTGCGTAATCATAAGATGGTGGTCTACCAAGACGAGCCCGCCAAGTCCCAATTACCTGAAACAAGAACAGCTTTACCAACATGAGGAAAGGAGGTGAAGAGGAATATGGAGCTTAAATCAGTTAAGAGAACAAGCCAAAAGCATGTGATTACAAACCACTAGTGAGTTTCTTATTCGGGCCTTTAGAGAAGCACCAAGCTGACTGTTGTGTGCATCCATGAACGCGAACATCCTCATGGGCTCTTTAGGAGTACTGCGATATCACTGATCTAAATCAATGTTTTCTGCGCTTGGAAGTTGTAATATTCCAGGAATTTGTAATTCTAGAAAGCAGTGCTAACCCAGTAATTCGAGGAAAGAACTACATTGTCGAGACGTGGTAATCAGAAGCAGATTTCGTAGAACTCAATTCTTCTTGTTGCAAGATGGTCATACTCTATATACACAGAATATTCAACACTAATGTTTCAACATCAAGCCCTGACTGCTTACCAAACCTTCTCGAACACCATGTACTGACTGATAATCAAGTCATACTTGGCTGGAACTTTATTCCGACATCTCTCCATCTGACCCGACGATTACGGGTAGATCGTCATCCGAGCCTAAAGGCCTCTGAGCAGGATCATCCGTAAGGCGACTTTCATCTGATGCTGCAGGTGTAGATGCGGCAGGGCTGGCGCTGTCGGATGAGCGGGCAGATGCCACGGATGAGCTGGCAGGTGTCGCCTCAGGTGTCGCTGAAGTATCTAGGCCTCCCTGGCTTCCCGGACCTCGTCCGAGGATAGTATAGTTCTCAAGGAAACATTGCTCGATGGCACTCTCGGTAACCTCACTGACAATCCACCTGACAGAGTCTGTGGTAGGTTGGATTTCCTCGGTAGTGACAATTAGGACATCGAGTGTGACCTTGGAAGGTTCACCGGGAAGATAGAGGGTCTCGCGACAGTGGCCTTAATGCCATTAAATATCAGTCTCTTATCCTCGCACAGTAGGATGGGGGCTGGCATGTACTGACCCTTGGTTGTGTTGGTGACAGTTACAACTCTAACGCTCTCAATAATCCTGGTTGACGTTGGAAGGGTCTTGCCTCTGTATCAACATGTCTGTCTTGAGAATGAGGACTTTGCGACTGAAACTTACCACGACCTCGGTTGTGATAATCTTGTTCGTGATGGTTATGGTGGATACTGGTACATAGACAATCTTGGCTTTGTCTTCGACACCACACTGTGTGATGTGGCCGGCACAAGATACCATCACCTTGTCATCCGGCCTGCCAATCTCGGTTTCGCCCGCCCTCGCGGTGGTGGTCGAACTCGACTTTGAGATGATAGCAGGACTGGGATCGCCAGACTCTGTCCTTTGTTACTAAAAGCCCGGGTATGATTGTGGTCTGGAGCCGCGCCTAGAGACAACTTACCTCTCACAGCAGACACGAGGCCTGCGAGACAAAGAGTAGCCATAATGGCGGCGCGGGACAGAGATTGTGCAAACATTGCGAAGAGCTTGGTGAGAGTGCGAAGTGATGAGAAGGAGAATGGAGATGGAAGAAGGCTTGCGATTGTAGCTTCACTTGGCTGGTTTAAAAAGGATGAGGGGACGGGAGGATTATCAGAACAACCTCAGCTTTGACGGAAATGCAGCTTGATAGCTCTGTCGAGCTAGAGAGCTTATCCAGGGTCTAAGCCAGCTATCCAAAATCTGGATCTAGCAATGGACCCTTCCTAGCCTGCAGCTGCTCTCGAATGAATTGAGTTTGGCTAACTCCCAGCTATCTACGGAGTAGGGTCTCTTCCATGGACCCTGGGGGCGTCTGCTGCAAAGTTTCATACGGCCTGAGTACTTCGGCGCTAAAGCAATTATCGAACTATGTGGGGTGATAGCCGTGATGCTGGCTATGCAGTGCAGGCGATAGTGCATCTACAGCTGCAGTCCACTTCAAGAAGTCGGCCCATTTACCCCAAAATGCACTTCTGAAGAGAGTAGTATTGCTAAAGTGGCTGGCTAGTCTCGACTGAGGCTGGCTGGTATGACGCGTAGTAACCCGGCTATCTACAGTCTAGACTGATTAGGACCAAGCCACAGCGGACAACGGTTCAAAATGGGTCTCAAACGGGCACGATTGGCGTTTCCCCTCATCCAATTTCAGAGCTGAACTTTCATTTTCGGAAACTAGCTACGCCTCAAAAGACCTGCATACATATATAATTGGCGTATAATGTGCTGCGCATGATAGCTCGAGTTTGCTGGTCTATTGCTTGTTGATTCAGCTACAGGCGCCTCAGAGGGACATAATTCAGGCGATGGTGAGATCACCATTACACCGCTGAGCAGAATCACTGGGTTTGGTCCTTTTAGGCGAACTTGTCGTGAGAGTCTCCTCTCATTCTCATCTCTACTGGTCCGGGTTAAACAGTTAAGGCCTTCTTCAACGGGTACAGTATATTTCGATATATCGCGAGACACTATCGGACGCCATGCAGAGCAGCCACATAGATAGATTCACAAAGCAACAACATGCAGTAGTTCCTGAAGTACCTCAATGTGACAAGATTAGTGTCGGGCTGGATGCACATGCATTCAAAGATCCGAGCGCGAGTTTCGTTAGTCAGGTTAGCCAGTTTCCAAAGTACCAGATCCAACGCAGAGCCGGAAATAAGACATATCGTCTGAAAGCTCGTGTCTTGAATCGCGGTCAAGTCGTTCTGAGGCGAGCTGTCTCTTTTCATAGCCATAGCCACAGTGAAGAGCCAATGCGAGTGATGCTGGAGGACTGGCCGAAGCAGACATGAGTGAGGTTAGAGAATCTATAAAAGCAGGCGTTCTCCTCGTCCCATGAGCTTGATTGTTCCTCATACTATTCTAATAAATTTACTGCCTTCACCAAGTCTACTAGCGAGTACATTTTCTCTTCTACCCATCATGACTTCCGCAGAGGCATTCAAAGAGCTCCCCAGGGACATTGCTGCAGTCGATGTCAAGGGCATGACCTATGTGTTCTTTGTCAACTCTAATCACCAGCTTTGCTACGTTCAATCTCCTGGACCAGAAACCGACGACTATGAACCTAAACTGGTCAAATCCAAGGACGGAGACCTAAAGGTCAAGTGCGGCAGCAGACAAATCGCCGCAGTATCTTGGCAGGGAGAAAACGGCACAGAAGTAAGTCTCATCACCAGCCTCTGTGAAACACTCTGACCCTATAGATCCGCATCTACGTCATTGCTGCTGAAAAGGGACAATGTGAGAACAAGGGTTATATCCAAGAGGTCGCTTTCAGCTCTAGCACTGGATGGGAGCACGGCATTTTTGGCTTCAAGGAGGATGGAAGGCAATATGTTGATAAGGATGCCTCACTGACGGCCTGCATTCATACCTGGCCTGACAAGACGGATATCAAGGTTTTCGTTTCTGGAAAGGGTGAGAATGGGCGACCTAAGATTACTATGCATCAGTACAGTTATGGGCATAAGAAGTGGCTGCCCAAGGTTATCAGTAACAAGGTCTCGGATTGGTAGGGGCTTGGCGGGGGACATATTGGCGGGCGAGGTTAGCAGTAGTGATGCATTGGAGTTGTTGAACCACATTATTGTGTGTTATTGTCGTGTTTACTTACCGAGTACTGGATTTGTTTACAAGAAGTTATTGGTCAAATACATCTCGGAGCCCAAAGCTGGGCGCGAGTGTAGAGCCTCGAGCCTGATCCAATCTAGTGATAACGAGAGTCAACAAGCCAAACTGTTTGAATGTGAATTTGACTGGATATTCTCGTATAACCTATACCCCAGATAGAAGATTCGATAACTCGGTTCTAAGGCTCGTCAATGACAATCCAGATCCGTAGGCGGCTGGCCAGTCTAGATCAGATCATGTGCTCCTTCAGCTACCGAGACCTAAAGAGCTGTCCCAAAAAAGATAAATCACGCAGAGTTCTGTCCAATGACTGTGATTCAATGCTATAATCCATCAGCTGAAAGTACCAACGCAGCCTAGTTCGTGTACGCCGCAACAACTACGAACGCCTGTCGCTCTCTTTAGTTTCCGATAGCTGCAGGGCCTCGAGCTCGTCGATAGCTGCTCAGCACGCCACTCTTCGGACCCAAAGCTTTTCAATTGCAAGGGTTCTCCCAGATATTGCTCCAAAGAGGCTGCCTGAACCTCTCTTGGGAGCTCATAGCGATAATCTTCGGGACATGCAATACCTTCGTTAGTTTAATGTCGAGATGCGCGAAAGAGTTTAGATGCGCCATCTCAGCCAGCCTCAAATGCCCCGATAAATGGCCACCCCAGGTTCCAGCCACAATAGATCTGCATCCTTATCACCCAACTATTTGCCATAATGCATCAATAGTGTACGACCCGTCACACTCACCAAGACCCCGCGATCCGGCATCGGCAGAGCGGTCACTAGTGCAAACCTTATCATGGAAGAATGAAGCTTGGACATTGGTTCCCCAGGTTCAGGCCGTTGGAGTCGTGTCCCGCTCGGACCGTTCCTGTCCTGCCATGAACTCGTACTCCGAAACCTGCTAGAGAGGTTTGGGAGCCTCAGCCAGCCTTTATTTCGCCTTAATGGAAGCCGGAATATGGTATCGATTCATGAAATGCATGCTGTTCAGGCGCTTAGGCCTCCTTCCCTACTGGTCACGCCATGCTTCTTTTTGGAGTCAGTGGCGTGTCCGTCTACCTGACTGCAGCAGCCCATCTCGCCGAATCTCCGATGCATTCAACTACCCCTCAATCACAGTTTAACGGACCATCGGTACAGTGTTGATCGTCATACTCTAATCGTAAAGCCACAACGACATTAGCAGCCCCAGGAAACCGCTCTATACGAGTATTCTAAGCATCACAATAGGACATAAACGGACCGACGCTACCAGCGATAGTCGGTATTGCATGATCATTAGCTCTGAGTAAGTATGAGTCTTTGGCAATATTATTCGCCAATCGAAGTTCAATCTGAGCAGCTCAAAATCACCATCGAACTTTGTACAGTCTGGACTCATCAGCATCAGAACTAAGGCCACTAAAGACGGGTGGTTTCCGCGGGATCAGATAGCCTCCCTTAAGAGCTGATCCCGAAATGCCCGCTAGACCCTTTCTCTGCTTGAAGAGGACGAACGAGCGGGGGAGGGGCCATGGCTCGTAACTTCAGGTCTGCGCCCACTTCCCGGGCTGGAGGACGCCAATGTTGCTATGGGGCACGTAAAGGTGAAACCAACTGTGCTCTGCAGTCTGCAAGCTTGCCTTTCTCGGAAGTCAAATATTTTCCGTACGGAGATTTGTTCTTTGTCTTCCGTAATGCGCTCTTGTAAGTAGAATGCACCTTTTCGCTGATCTTTCTACGTGTCTGGGCCCAACACCTGTCTCTATGCGGCAACTCAAGATGGTACCGGATTCATGGCGTCGAGATTTTCAGGGCCAAAGTCTAGCATTTTGTAACACACCATGGTCGTCACCACCATAACAGCTTCTGGTATTCTAAAGTCGCCGCATAGATAGTTCTTGGCTAGTCAATACTGGCTAGCTGAAAACCTGTACAACTCTTTAATTTGCTGCCTGGTTTGGCAATATCGATACACAGACGGGCTGGTGAAGCCAAGTTATTAGCCGCTGGAGATTCTCTTGTTCTCAACGAAGTTAGTAGTCACTTAAGGTGCTTGGCATAAAGCTTGCGTAGTTAGCTAATTCTCTAACGTGTAGGGAACACTAGACGAGCACACATCTGCTGAGTTGGGATACTATACCCCTTTTTCAGAATCCGATTCGTCGTTTGTCCACACCAACTATTACACGAAGCTCTCCACCTACCCATTCAAGACTTCTCATCAGTAAGTCTGCCACATGTTATAGCTCAACAAGGTATCCGTAGATGATTTGAACTGAGGCTAAGAACACACCAAGACCTCTCTCATAGCCAATAGTGCTGATTCCCACGGTAAATGCTACTTTTTCACCAGTTGGATCAACAGACCGAAGCTACGATGCAGGTTCCAAGCCCAGAACCTGACCTCATCCTGCCTCTTCTTTTCATCTGCCTCGTTTTAGTGTGTATACTTTGCACTAGTTGCTTGATCCTCGTCATCATCGTGATCAGACTCACTATTCACGCCCAGCGAAGTCTACCAATCGAGGCTAAGGAGCAGAAGGACATTACGAAGGGAAAAGTGAAGGAGAAGGTCAAAGAGGAGGTCGAAAAAAGTATAAAGAAGCTGACTGACCCCGTCCAAGACCTTTTTCATTCAGCACAAGATCATCTCAAGCACCCAAAGAACCCTTTCACACAACAACCAATCTCTCAATACTTCCATTCGGATCCTCCCTCCGCCAATATGTCTCATATCCAGGTAGCCTCTCCCACTTCTCTCATGACTTGGATGAGAGCTATATACTAATTACCTGATCATTAGAACATGGTCGCTGTTGCCCAGAATGACGGCAACACCATTCTGTTCCAAGTCAACAAAAACTTCGAGATCATCTTCTATGAGAGTCGCACCCCCAGTGAAAGAATCCCCAGGAAGAAGTATGACATGAACACTCTCAAGATCAAAGGAAAGTCTATCAAGGTCAACCCAAAGTTGCCCATTATCTCGGCTGTCGCATTCACTCACCCCGAGTCTTGCGGCGGCAGAGCTCAGGTAAAAGCCACTTCGTTACCTATATATACTTCATTACTGACCCTGAAACCAAAAAGGTTCGAGTCTATTATGTCGACAGAGACAGCCTCTTCCTCCGTGAGATCATCCGCGTTGGTGACAAGGACGAGGATTGGAACGACGGCATGGATTTCAATGACAAGGACTACACTATTTGTGAAGTGAGCGGTCTGGCTGCCAACGTTTTCCAGTCGACTGGTGATAAGAAGAGCTTCCAGATCAAGGTTTACTATCAGCGAGATGGTGCGGACGAGTTTGCGGATGTTTCGTACAATGTCGTGGGTGTTACTGATGAGTGGAGCACTCGACCTAACGTCACCGAAGCCTGAGTGATGATCCCTGATCGGACTGAGCTGAGACACGACGCTGATGCTGGGCATCGCGCTTGTAGTAACGGAGGGACAGTACATATTGGATCTGTGACGATGGCATCACACCTATAGCTATGATAGTTAAATTTAGCCATTCTTTGACTCCACCAGATGACTTCGTGTATTGCTTCAATGCTTTTGGTGATAATAAATCCGACGATACTTCAGTTTAGGGGGAATATAATTCAGAAGCCCAGAGCGCAAATAAACCGTGAGTGCTGACTTCGCTCAATACACTGCGCCTATAGTTCAGCTCTTTTCGCCGCTTGTCAATGGCAAGTTGTGTTATGACTGCTTGCTGATTGCCCAGAGAAGCTGTCCAGTCTGCCCTATAGGGCTGCGGCATAGGTTTTCTAAGGATGCCGCAAACTGTGACGTCAGCCATGGAGAACTACACCCATATACGTCAGTGACATGGGGAATCCGAAATGCCGCAATCTCTCGGCACATCAAAAGAGATCGCTGGATATGGATCGGGCACGCGTGGCGATGTGTCGGGGCCGCCAATCAGCGGAGATCCAGAAGCCTCACTTGGAAAAGAACATACGGGCCGAGGGCGGTATTTCACTGACAGGTCCTACTCGAAAGGATTCAGTCTCCTGCCAAGGCCTGATGTGAGATGAATCGAGCATACAATCGAGCTTCACTAGAGATGGGTTGTTTGGATCTCCCAAATCATTGGCTGCAGGGACCTCGTTCTGTCATTGATGACTACCGACAACGGGGCTTGAGAAATGTGTCCTCAGCGCGCTAATGCTGTAGTATTAACTATATAACACCCATGAGGACCCTCAACCCTTCCGTTCTCCTCAAACTAACCATCCATCTTGACGTTGCATGTTCCTAGATGGCTGTGATGCTGAGGATGTGAAATCTTACGCAGTTCACCTCCACTAGACATACATACATTATACCACTGCTATTGCTTGAATATATGATCGGTATCGCCGTTGATCACCACTACGGCACCCGATGATCTCGCCCATCACCAAAAATATGCCCTGAACCACTGACCAGAAAAGTTTTCTTCAGCCTCTGTCATCAACTGCGGTCATGCGGCGCCGCATATCATCCACTTGCGGCACTCGGGCGGAACCGTGAGCGGAGGCTGCGGCGACTGCGGCATCATGACCAAGGGTTTTGCTGCGGCGTAAGCATCCCGACTTTGAATAATCATGCGAGAACATGACATGAGGAATCCGTCTCGTAGCGGCTTTGCCCGGTAAAATTTGCAGACTTGACACCTTTATATAAACATGCTTGCCAGGAGTCTGTAGTGGGACATATCATCCATACATCATACACACATTACATTAACTACCACCTACCCATTCAAGCTTATCCTTATCTCTTATCAAGCCCCTTATCGCTTATCGTTATCACCACCACCACCAATCATGAAGATTCTCACCAAGCAAGAAGAAGAGGCCCACTACGCTGAAGTCGTCAAGGGCGGCCTCATCGGCGGAACACTCTTCCTCGGTCTCGGTCTTGGAGGCGTTTACTACGCTTCAAAACGCTACCCAACCTTCCGAGGCCTCACTCTTCCCTTCAGAGCTTTCCTTGTCACATCAACGGGTACATTCGGCGCCATCGTCAATGCAGAGCGATGGAGTATCGCATATCAGATCGCTCAAGATCCTAAGCGCAATTACCAAGATCAAGCAGCGCGCACAGCACAGCTCATCCGAGAAAATGAGTCAGCGTATGAGCGTTTCAAATCATATGCCAAAGAAAACCGATATCAAATTGTTTTCGCGTCATGGTTGGCGTCAATGGGTATCGCGTTTGCGATTGTTAGTCGACAGCCTATGAACACTGCGAACAAGGTTGTGCAAGCTCGTGTTTATGCGCAGGGCTTGACGCTGGCTGTGTTGTTGGTGTCGGCAATTTTTGAGGTGAACGATCTCAAGAACGGAGACAGCAGATGGCAGACCATTCGATACGTGGACCCCAATGATCCCACGAAGATCATTGAGAAGAAGGTCCACAAGGAGGAGTATGAGGGTCAAGACCTCTGGAAGGGTAAGTCACTTGATCCGATTGATCTTGAGTTTTGCTAACGATTCACAGATATGGTCGCTGCTGAGGAGCGAAGACTTGCTGCGAAGAAGCAGGCTTCCGGACATTAGATGAGGATCACGATCATTAGATGATCGCTAATTTGTATCAAAATTGCATTGGGTGGTTTTGGAGTGAGATATCAGGTTGGGTTATAGATCGAACGGCGCATTTTCTTTTGTATAGATGAAGCATTAACATGGACGTGGAATGGAATTATAAGAATGACAACTTAACACTCTGCTTACAATCGGATGATGGTGATGACTGTTCCATCCCAAGTAGTGCACGTACTTCTGATCTTCAATTTGAATCATGAAGCAATCAATGTCTTTGTCAATCATGAGATGGCAAAGTTGAGACTGTCTATCTAATCATTTCAAGGTCACATTCACGTTACAGGCGTAACAGACATCACAGACACAGACACATAATTGAAACCATTAAACATTCGCATTACATTAAATACAATCATCAATCTTCCTTATGCGAAGGATTATATCCCCATAACCTCTTCCTCTCAGGTCCCCACCACTTGGACACAGCATCCGCCTCAGCAGCCCACTGCGAAGCCTCCTCCCCAAATTTATTCCGAACAGCATACGTCAACTGCTCAAGCGTCCACTTCTCAAGCGGCTTCTTCTCTAACGGATCGTTCTTGAGATCCGTAAATCTATATTGTGTAGAGTCATCAAGAGGTATGACAATTCGCCACGGTGCATCTGCAGATGTCATTGACAACATGCTAGCTCCTCCATTGATGATGCCAAAGTTCCAGGCGCGGCGGCCGTTGTGCTTTGTTTTATAAGGGCGGATGAGGGACTGGCCCTCGTAATCGTGGATGAGGTCCTCAGCGGCGTTTTGGTCATTTTCGTTGAGGGAGCCTGTGTTGATGAGAAGATCGAGGATGGTGGGGAGGATGGAGAGAGATGTTGCGTTGGCGTTGTATTGAACGCGGGGGATGTGAGGATGGCGGAATGTAATGGGGACTCGGAAGTTGCTAACGTGGCCGTTCTCGTAGGTTCCAGTCTTGGACTTTTGATCCTCCTTGAAAGCCTGTCCGTGATCGCCTACAAACACCACCAATGTCTCGTTTGTAAGACCATGGTTATCGAATGTCTGGAGTAACTCTCCTAACCAGGCGTCGGTGAATCGCATGGCGTTGAGATAGTCGTTGAACTCCGAGTGCCAGCCCATCTTGCCCTCGGTGTTGAGGAAGTCGGTCTTCTCAAAGGATTTCGGTACGCCCCAAGGATGATGTGTCGTGCTGGTGAAGTGAGAGAAGAACATACGCTTGCCCTTCTCCTTGACCTCCTTGAGATAATCTTCGATGTGGCCTTTGAGAGTCGTCTCAGGGAAACCGAAGTAGTTGATCTCCTCGAGTTCCTCACCCTTCTTGCGATCATCTTCAAGACGGCCTCGTGTAACGATATGCTCAAAGCCGATCTTGTCGTCGAACTTATCCTGACGATCATAACCATCGGTGATGGACTGGAAGAAAGCAGGATACCACTGCTGCTCCAAGAAATCTTTCGACTTCGACATCTTATCATCCTTGAGCTTATTGAAGAGGTTGAACACCTGAGGAATACAAGCTTGGTAGGCGTCTGTCTCAGACTCCTCAAAGCCATCGACAGGCATGGACCAAGCGCCACAGTGGATAGCAGCCATGCTCTTGAACGACAACGACGACGTTGTGAAACCGCCGACAACGTTGATACCTCCGTACCCCTCCTGCGCTGTATCGTTCCACTGGGGGATAGCCACGTGTTCGAAATCCGAGCCGTCCTTTCTCTTCCAGTTTCCTGACTTGCCGGTGAGTCTCTCGGCGACGGGACTCATGCGAGAGAGCTTCTCGTTGATCTCGTCGATGTCTTCGCCTTTGTGTGACTTGACCATGAGCTTGTGATAGTCGGAGCCCTGCTGCAGGGGGAAGAGTTCCTCGCGGTAGCTCTCCATCATGATTAGTGCCACGTGCTTGATCTTGACGTCGCCGCCCTTCAGAGTGTCGCGGATAACGTCAATGATGTCGGTGTCGAGGTTGGAGATCTTAAGAGGGTCGAGAACGGGGTTGTAGAAGGTACCGTCGGCTTTGGGGACTTCGCAGGCATTGCTAGGGCTTGCTGCGGGCTCCTCATCTGTGGTCTTGTTGGGCTGTATAAGCCACTTGGAAAAGCCGGCGGGGATGTCGCTGGGTAGCCATTCAGGGACAGTGTTTCTGTACTTTTGTGCAGCCTCGCCGTCGTTACCGGGGGTCCATCCGGGGAAGCGTCCATTGGGCTCCTCCCAATTTTCGGGAGTGATGAGATCAGGGAGAGGCCATCCACCTTCGACGTTGTTACACAGCTTGGCTGGAGACTTGAACATTTCGAGCATAGCGGCAGGGAGGGTCATGGACATCATGGTGTATGGAGCGGCAGGTCGGAGAGTCGTCGTGAGGAGGAGGAAAACAGATATGATGGCGAGAATAATCCATGTTCGAGGCCTCGTTCGAGATTCTTCGTGAGTATCGGGGATGAGTCGTGCGCCTTCTTTGGCGCCCTCGAGGTCTTCGTCGAGTTCGCTGTCGGAGTCATAAGCTAATGACTGAGGGGATCGACCGTTTCTGTGTCGGAACCACTGCCAGGCTGAGTTATTGTTAGTATTAATTGACGATGATTAAGAGAGCGATGTACCATGTACAACAGGCATTCCAACCGTTGCAATTAATGAACCGACAGCCCTGTAAAGAAACCACTTCGCTACCCAAGCCACGACGACGATGAGAGCTCCCGCCGCAAGGACAGAGTTTAGCCCACTAAGAAGAATCTTCATTCCATCTTTATCGCCAGCGTAGCTCAACGCCTCAGACCATTTAACCTCGTTGCCTGTCGAATAAAAGAAGCCCAGTTGTGAAGCCGATGCGCCGAGAAGAATAAATCTGCAATCATTAGCAGCGATCGATTGAAGCTGACGAGAGGACATACGAGAATATGCAACCCAAAACACAAGCTCCAACAGAGAAAACGCCCTTCTGCTGCCGCAGCGCCAGGCGCGACAGGAAAATGACTAAAACATCAGGAAGTAAAAGCGAGGGCAGAAAAAGGACGAAAGCGCCGGGAGAGATTGTCTTGGCGTGGATGGAAAGGTGGACCAGTTTAGTAAACGTCAATGAAACAAATATCGTCGAAAAACAAAAGGGAACGAGTGTCGCAAACATGATGATTGCTCTCCAGTCGGAATAACTAGAGAAAAAAACAGAATTAAAAAATAGCCGAATATTCCATGGAAAGAGGTTCGAGAAAGAGGACAAGAGAGGAGAAAAAAGGAGCTTCAAGAACAGAGCAGAAAAGGATCCGAGGTTGTTAAAAAAGGATCACGGTCGTAAAATCTTACATTGGCCCCCCTAACTAAAAAGGTCACTAAAACATCAAGCTAAATGGGGAATTAACAGTAAAAACAGCAACTGCTCGCGTGTTGTGTGTGCCACAGCTCAGGCTGGCTCAGCCCAGATTAAATCTGCTACGTAACATGGAATAACCATGACTTGTTCATTAGCTGAATACGGACAATTTGCACATCCTCGACCCCTGGCGTCGGTCACTTCTGCATTGGATCCATGTAGGGCTAGACGATGGGTGTACAGGCACTAAAAACTCGTTGGCCAGTGGCGGTTTCAAGGCTCGTATTCTCTCATCTGCCAATTCAATCTGACTAAACGGCTCCGACTAACCGAACGCTCCCCTGCGTCTAATTGGTCAACCAAGGGGATGATGCAGAGTAAAATTAAACAGCACGGCACAGATTCGTCGCCAAGCTAAACAGATTCGAGCCGGTGCTGGAAGGGGAGTTACGATTCAGCGAGTAAGAAGGTCACGCGACAATGCAAGGAATGGGCTATTTTGTCTGAGCGCTTGCTTTTTTTTGCGAAGGCTCTCTCTTAATTTGAAGTCATGGACCAAGGAGAAGGTTAACGCTGGTTTGATGATGAGGGGCTGCAGCGCATGGCTTGTACGAGGCGTCGATAGTATCCGGCCCAACAAGTCTCCTTGCTGACGGCATGTTGATCAACAACAAATCAGCACATGCAGAAAACAATGCATTTCTTTGCATGAGGACATGAAATTGGTTGCAACACTGGGTACATGCAATTCTCTCAGCTTCTTCCCCAGAAAAAAAGAAACCTTGCATGACCCGGTGTCGTCGGGCAAAAAAAGTCCCCCCCCTTTATTCCCAGGCTGACGCAGAAAAAAAAGCCGCTTAGCCGACTCTTCCCATTTTTAGCTCCCCTCTTGACCAATGTTATTAATGGGGTCGAACCATTCAATCATGGAACAAGTTAATTTCACGCTACTCCGTAGGCTGCGCCATTATTCCTTTCTCCAGGCGGAAACGCTGGTGCTTTTTCTGCAGAATATTACACGATGACTGCTTTAGTGTGCAAGGCGCCTTGGTTTTTTCTTGGCTTACCCCTGAGTATAGTCGTCGATCGATCTCTTGGCGAGCGTGGAGAAGTTTGTTTTGGTCTGGAGAATGGCCTTGTTGACCCTATGCAAGGGGGCTCTCAGCTTTGGCTCTGCTGTCGCGTGTCTCTTTTGTTTGGTGGGTTCGTAAGAAGAGGGCCCTTTTGCTCTGCTCTTGAAATGAGGTTTCACTTTGCCCTTGCGGAATGGATTTACTGCAGGGTTGACACTGACGCCTCCAAGGCCATTAAGCTCGACCCGCGGATTCCATAGGAATCTACCCACTAAAGTTCTCCATTTGCTGACTGTTACAGCGGCCAGCCAGCGACGCCTCTGCCTAAAGTTTCCCACTGAGTATCCAGAGTGACCAGTAAAAGCTTAAATATTCATCAGCACAATAACGCGCGCCACAGATAATACACTGCTCTGCAATGATCTGACTATTTTGGGGGGGAAGAGGAATCAGGCTCTTACATGTCTCTGGCTGCTTTTTCACAAGGCAATACGTAAGCAAGGATGCAGATTAGCCATACGAGAAAGGAGGATTGAGCCGCCCTAGCCGAGGTGGTCAGAAACTGGCTCAGCATCTGACATTCCAATTCAGGATGTAATTCTTCATCCAATTTCTATGGCTGTGAAGCAAAGGACTTTTGCTCGCGTGACTACGCCGCTATGCATCACTTTTTAATTGATCGACGCTTTTGCACATAAATCAAGGAAATAATGAATTCACAATGTGGCTGCTGCACGTTTACGTGTCAAGAGTATCTCCAGGCCTACAAATCAAGGTTACCGGCACTTCTGCCAACGTCATTGTGTCTGTTCCCCGGATTTTTCCATGGTGATAGCCACAGTGGCGTCCGGTTACCCGGCACAACGGCCTAAGCCACTGGAGCTTTTAAAGCAGTTGCTATCCAAGATCTACGGGAGGGCTGTCAGATTGATTGACAGTTTTTACTTGGTTTAAAAGTTTGTTTAGTACGGTGTTTAGTTGCCATGGTTGTTACGCGGATTTCCCACTTTTCATGGCAGTGTTTATCGTCTGATTCTGCCTGAAGGATTCGGGAGCCTGGATTGGATCGTAATTCTGAGACATCTATTTTGAGATGTCGGTAGTGGAATTGGTTAGGGTCGGGACTAACGGGATACTCTCTCTTTCCGTGGTTCTGGAAGTTCCGTCAAGGGTTCTAGACACATAGCGGTTCTTTCCGCCGTTAAATTCCAAGTGACACCTTGGCTCATACAATTTTGTCACTTTGAAAGGTTCGTTTCGAAGTTGAAGCTGCATCCAGTCGTTCAACTGAAGCTTATGGTGTCGAGTATGCGAGTATATAGCCGAGCGATTCGTCATTCCGCTGCGAAACCGCCAATACTCGTCTAAACGGCACTTGTCAGTAGCGTCTCATGGTGCCGTATAACCTTATCTAAGGCCTTGAGGCTCCGCAAGATTCCAGGGATACCTGTGTTGAGGCTCTAGAACATAAGGGATAGCTTTTTGAAGTCAGCAGTTGCCAAGCAGAACTTGATTTAATGTGTTACTAGTATAGAAGAAAGGAACTTTTAGGCGATAAAATTCGAGTAGATATGGAATATCCTGTATTTTCTTATTCGATGTTTGAACAAACAATGGACACGCTTGCTTAGTTCAATCAGCAAGGGCATCATTAGTGAGACTCTTACGCAAACGCCCGTAAAGCTCGTTCTCTTGATATCTGCGACGAGAAGCCCTTATTCGCTACTTATTATCCCCAGACACGTAACTTTATAATCAATGGTTGAGAATCTCTCGCCAGTATGGCATCATGAGGAAGTGGAGATAGTGATCAAAATTATGCATTGTGTATGGCTCGATATGATTGCATCCCCATTGAAATGTTACAATGGCGGGGTTAAACACACGTCAACAACCAAGATAAAGCCTTCATAGTCAGTCGTTCTTCAGATACCCCTCATCAAATCTTGCTGCGAAAAACACATCAATTGACAACATCAAAATGGCCATTCAGAAAGTTGCTGTCGTTGGAGTGAGTTATTTACCCTAGAGGACCATGGGCACCGAACTAACCTCACCAGGGCTCTGGTCTCATCGGATCGAAAATCGTGGACAGCCTCCTCAAAGCTGGCTTCCAAGTCACTGCTATTACCAGAAATGAGTCCGCTGCAAAGTTTCCGGATCAAGTGATCGTGAAGCGTGTCGATATCACCTCCGTCGACCCAGTCAAGGAAGCTTTGGCTGGTCAAGATGCAGTGATATCAGCAGCCGCAACTGCTGCTGCTGGAAGCCAGAAGATCATCATCGATGCAGCCATCGCAGCAAAGGTCCCACGATTCATTCCATCAGAGTTCGGAATTCCGTCTCGCCAGAATCGCGATACCAAGATTGGAAAGATTCTCGGTGCGAAGATCCAGAATACCGACTATTTGGTTGCACTTGCTGAGAAGCATGATTGGTTCTTTTGGACTGGTCTTTCCAACGGACTGTTCCTTGACTCGGTATATTATTTGAACCGACTGAAACAGTACCATTTTCTGACTGGGTTGTAGGGTCTCAAAAGTGACAGGGGATTCATTAACATCAAGGACCGCAAGATTCGCATTACCGACTCAGGCAACGAACCCTATTCCACAACTTCACTCGCCTTCGTCGGAGAAGCTGTAGTTGCTATTCTGAAGAAGCCAGAAGAGACAAAGAACAAGTATCTCAACATCGCCGGTGTAACGACAACCCAGAACGAGGTTCTGAAGATTGTCGAGAGGCTCACTGGTGACAAGTTTGAGGTTTCTCATGTCACTGGCGCTGAGCAGGAGAAGATTGGAGACGAGAAGATTGCCAAAGGAGACTTTAGCGCCTTTGGCAATTATCTAGAGCAGTTTCTGTTTGCCGATGGTGCTGGCCACGCATTGAAGGGTGATGAGAATGCGATTGGGTTGCTTGGGCTGAAGGAGGAGAATCTTGAGGAGGTTATCAAGAGTGTCGTAGCTGAGATCAAGTAAGCTTGAATCTAGAGGAGAATGTGATTGAAGTATCCTCTTTATGTATGAGGGCAGAGTTTGAATCATGTAACAAATGATTAGTCTATTTAGCCAGGTGCATTATTTGTCTACTTCGTAACGGAAGAGCCAAGAAAGCGAATGGCGTTTCTCAAACTCTCAATATTGGGAATCCCATTCGCCTCCGCCTTCTCAACGTCAACATTTCCGATTATAACATCGAATCCATGCTCTGCATCCTCTGGGAAGTCCTTTTCAACATCAACACCTGCCTCGCGAAGCTTCTTCTCAGCTACGATACTGCAGTCAATCGTAACAGCAGAGTCGTTGACGCCATGTAGCAAGAACGTGCGGGGAATCTTGGCAAGGTCGCCAAAAGAGAGAGGGAACAATCGTCGGTGTTCTTCGGGGATGGCATCGATGCCCTTGCTGGCGATCTCGCGGCTAAGACCCTCAACGCCAGTCATGTAGTCTGGGAAGAGGGCGTCGATGTGAAGAGCTGACGCAACTTGGAATCGTGGGTCTTGCTGGAAGTTCTCAGGCTGGGGATATCCTGAGATGGCCTTTCGATCATCGTTCTCTTTCGGCCTGGGAAATTTGCTCAACACCGAAGCGGTGTCAAAAGGCGGCGCCCCCCAGATATTTGTACCGGGGGTCGTATATCTCGGCCCAGCTGCATCGAGCATTCCATAGATGAGAAGCAACGCATCTGGCTTTTGCTCAACAGCATTAGCAGTCGCCAATGCGAGATAACCACCAGCGCTAGAACCAGCCAACAAGACAGGTCCAATAGGGCGTCCGATCGCGTCAGCCAGTGACGAGCGCACCCAGTTGTACGCATCTATGGAATCGTCGAGTGATGCATGGGCGGTAGACTCTGGGACAAGACGATAGTCAGGGCTCACGAAGATCCATTTCCGAGCGGTTAATGCGTTGAGACCCCAGTATGGAGTAAAACTGTATCTGTCCCCGACGATCTACGTACATGTTAGAGACATTTGCAATATGGCGAAACCAGACTTACGAGAAATCCGCCGTGGATATGAATGAGAACAGTCGTCGGCGAATCATCGGCTTCCTCTGGGTACACGACATCAAGAACGATGTCGCCATCGGGGGTAGATTTGTACGGGATGGTCTTGTACGTGTAGCCTTTGAGGCTGGAGAAAAGAGATGTGGCCATTCTTAGGAGTTTGAGGAGGTGTTTTGAGGTAGAGTTTTTGAGCAATTGATCGTTCATGAAGATATAGAGGTCTTAAATACTGGTGGTGAGGAGTTTCAATTGATCGCAGGTAAATGCGGGCGCGCTCGGGGAAGCTCGGTGTTCCCCCGCACCCCGACGCGCCGGATTACGTGACGCCCATCCCACTTGAAATTCCCAGCGGCATGTCACTGTCTAAGCAATTAAAGCAAACCCAGCAAAGCTTATTACTAAATGCCCTCTATGTTTCGCTGTGACTCATATTAATTTTCGCTTTTTAGTCTTGTTCCGGAGCTTAGCGGACTTAAGATCCGGCCCTTTGCGTATTGAAAACGCGAGAATGATACTGTCGGTAGTATTCCGAGGTCCTGGCTTGACTCGAAATAGGCGTAGTACCCCAGACATTGTTAGTCGAAAATATTGCGAAAAGTTCATCCGAAATTGACAGGCGGCGTGAAGATCTCAGACAGTGAGATTTTGCACGTAAAAATTTCTTAGATCGATAATCAGGAAGGAGTTTCAGGAGAAAATGGCTGAATTATGATACGAGAAAATCCCGATTTCCAAGGACTAAGGACGCTCTTTTCTGCTGGTTTGAGCCGACGATATTTTTATCGTCCACAAATATCAGCATTTCCCTACCAAAGGAATCTCTGAATATCTACATTCAAGTGTTCCTGGATCTTACTGCTCACATCAAGATCATGTAGACTCAACGAGCAAGGGTGGTGCCTCCCAGCCATTCTCGCCATCTATAATCACGGAATTGACTAGATTAAAAGACCAACAGCCTCCAACGCCTTTCAAAACGACGCCGCGAAAGCGAAACGATTGGGTAGACAATAGAATTGAATCACGTGAAGGAGTACCCTATCTCTGCCTTTCCAACTTCCTTCCCACGACAAAAGATTCGACATACCAGTACACCAACATCATCGTCACTGAGACGAATCGTCAAGGTGAGTAGTAGCTGATACCAGTTAATGCCATTGGCGTCTTGGATGGACTTGATCTTGGTCTTGTCAATGCCAATGTCATCGATGGTGTATAAAACTTCGCCAACTTTCTCGATTCCTAGCCACCGTTAGCTCCATGGTTACTATCATGGGAGTCTCCACTCACGTTCGTTCTCAATAGTCTCGGGTGCCTCGTCTAAGCTGCATGAGTAAAGATCATGCGTATGCTTTCCGTCAAAGTATTCTGAGAAGTGCGAGTAGAAACTTGTGCTGATCTCAGTGTCGTCGTCGAGCAGAGCGCCCTATGATTCATTAGTCAAATATCCCTTCGTCCCTACCACCTGTTGAGAGCTTACCTTCGCAATCTCCCAATCCATGAAGCCAGATAGATTTTGCTCCTTGGTCCAGGGATCGTTCCACAGCCTTCGCTTGTTCTCGTCAAAGTTGAAATGAACTGCTGGATCATATGTTCGAGAGATGCTATGTCCATAGTGTCGACGGCATTTCTTTTGTCTGACCATAGAACCTTCAACGCCTCGCAAAACAGCACCGCAGACAACAGCTGCCCAACTGGAGCTATGTTAGCTGATACCGGATGCTTCTCATGAATGATATACTTACGCGCCTGTCCACGGTGTTGTAAGCCGTATCTCTTGCTCAGAGCACCATTCAAGTAATCTCTCCTTGACATAGGGCGAGGAGCCAAACCCACCGACCAGACACATCGTCTTGATTATTGGCTCCTTATCTCTCTTGACTTGATCAACCTGATCTTTCACAAGCTTGAGAATGACGTCGATTACTGGATCGAAAAGACTCTTCATATCATCCTTGCTCAGGAGCACCCAGTTAAAGTCAGGGTCATAGTACTTCTGCATCTCCGGAGTGACCACCAGGTTTCGCATAGGGAGAGTTAGTTTATAAGACTTCCTGCTCGGTGTATCGAGGCTGAAGTCTCTTTTGCGATTCTCAAATTGGTCCATGAACTGACTGCCGGGACCTACGTGCTGTGGACCCAGGCTGGTGAATGCAGTTCCGAAGCGTTCGGAGAGGAGCTTGTAGAGATTGCGGTCTACGAATGTCCCGCCGCATTTACCGCCTGAGAATGTGAGTATGACCGTTCCATCTGCGGAAAAGGACTGTTTTACCTGCTCCGATTGCAATCTCCCTCAGCTTTAGAGAAGGTGACTTTCTGACTATTTCTGATGTCGTGATATCCTAGCCTTCTTAGCAAGATAAAAGGCCTTAATTAGTTGGACTTACGACGGTACCACCGCCAAGATCACAAACCATCACACCCGTGCCGACCTAAGCGCAGTGTAAGTATGGACTCAAAAAGTTAGACGACGCTACCTACATCGATAAGATCTTCAACGTGATGAATACTGGACTTCAAAGCCATATGCGCTGCAGCATCTGGTTCCGTGATCAGACTCAATCGATCAATAGGTCTCGACGCAAACCCAGCGTCTAAAGCTGCAGCTCTAGTTATAAGCTTCGCTCTCTCCGTCCAAGTCGCAGGAACAGTCAACCAAAAGTCAACAGGCATCTCCTCAAGGATGTCCTCCCCAATCTTCTCAACAACCGCTTTCTTATACATAGAATGCATACCCTTCAGGTACTCAGTAACCACGTCTTTGGCAGTTCTGCCAGCGGGTAACCTCATGAGTCCATTTCCTGCAGCTTTGTTAAGATCTGGATCATCATACTCTGTCGCGAGTGCTTGATCATCTAGGAGGAGCTTGGTCCAGGCGTAAGTCTTCATTCCAGGCTCGATCTGATAGCCCCACGCGTTCTCGTCGAGATCGGGATTCTCATCTTTGAAGGCGACCCATGATGGAGCTTTGTGACAGTGTTCTGCGATGTGAGTTGATGAGCCGGGGTACTTTGTCCATGGGTGAATGTCTTTGAAGTCTGCGGCATTAGAGAGCGCAAAACTGAGACCTGGTGTTAAGAAAATCAGCCACGGGAGTTCGTCATTGGGTTGCAGTGCGCTGACCTGAATACGTGGTGCCGTAGTCAATGCCGACTATCAGCTTCGTCCTATTTCTCACAGCCAACATGATTATCGAACGGATTTGTGTTTGCGTCCTCAATGGCGATATAGAAAATAACTGTAGCTTACTCGACTGAGGCTCTGATATCTTGATGGAATGACTTACATGATGTTCAAATGGTCACCTGGTTCAGGGCGGCAGCTTAAACAGTTCGCCGAGTTTGCGGCTGATCTCAGTACGCCTTACAGGGGTGGTTGAAATGCACGGGCGTTTTGCCGTGTGTACTGGCGTTTTGTCGGGGGCTCGGCCTTGCATATGCAGCCACTATCACGGCTGAAAAGGCTAAGGTTCACAGGGAGGGTAATGGAGGGGGAGGGGAAGCCAAACCACTGATTTCCTGCGGGGGACGCCCATTTCGGGTTATAAATAGTGCTTTTGTTAATTTAGTTGGGGATGATCGTATCATCACGCAATTCGATCAATACCGACTTTTGACAGCATCACAATGGGCGGAGAATCTGAGCAACGATCTGGAGAGGATGGTCCTGGTGGAGCAGCTCTGAAGGATATCGGTGATCAACTCCAACCAAGAAGTGAGGATGAAGGACCGTATGAGGAGGTAATCATTTTCGAATTCGCAGTATTCCTCTTACTAAGTTTTCAACAGCCGAGATACTCCAAGATCGATGATAAGAGGCCGAAATATCATCCTCCAGAAGACTCGATCATGTCTGACGTCGTTGAGACAGTAAAGGCGTCTTATCATCACCCAAAGGTAAGTTCACAAGCAATACTTAGTTCACCCTAGCCACAAACTGAGAGGTTCTCAAGCAAAACCCCGGGGTGATTGGGCGTATCACCCAGTCTCTGAACCCATTCGGCCCTTCAGAGCCTTCTCCAATTCCCGAGAAAGTGAATGAGAAGCAGCCGAGCCACAAATCAGAAACCTCAAGAGAAAAGAAACTTCAAAAGGAAGTAATCCAATTACGAAGTGAGAAAATCTCTCTGAGCACAAGCCTCAATAATCTATCTATCAAGTTTAATCTACAGACCAAAGATCTGGATGGCAAAAAGCGTCTTATCAAGCAATGGGAAGATTGGAAAGATAAATCCGATGAGCACTGGCGCAAACAAGGAGACGAACTCAGGAAAACTAAAGACGCGTACGATCGCTTGTTTGATGATTATCGCAAGCTCAAGCGGACAAAGGAAGATCTTGAAACTGAGCTTGACGAGGAAAGAGATGTGAACAAGACTCTGAGACAAGATATCCAAAATCAAGAAGTCGTGGTTACTGAGGCGCATTCGAGGGCTATATCACTACTCGCTGGCCATGTCTCAAGCGACTTTCCTGATGATCAGGTTCGAACTGAACTGCAGGATCTGTTTGAGAAGTGCTCTGAGTGGTGCATAGACAATCGCTCGCCGCTGATTGAAAATGTCGAAGAGACGCGAAACTTGCTGCTTACAGAAGACATCATCAACGATCTAGACTGCGAGGAGCATCTACGATTCGATGTGACGCACAGAACAGCTACAGCGGTATTGCTACAGGCTGCACTAACGAAGACGCTCATGCAGACCTTTCTCGAAAACCCATTCTTCCTGGGCCAACATTGCTTAAACAAAACAGCCCTGCAAGGAGGTTTGTACACTTCACAATCCCAGGCAACAAGGCAAACTGACACAACCCCTAGGCGCCAGCGCAGAAGCCACAGTGACGTGGAGAATCCAGACTTGCCAATATCTCGAGCAAGCATTTCCTCCACACAACCAAGCACTACAAACATATGCCGAGGGTTTCGCAAGGACCTACGAACCCCTCATTGAGCCCCTCGATAGAGAAAGCCTCACACAACTTACCAAGCTTTTCGAGACCACATGCAGCCTTGCGCTAAGACTTTGGAAGCTAAGAACCAATATCCGCATCGAGACGCTAGGCGATGCAACCCTCCATCGGTATCAGAGCATGTTTGGCGACATGGAGGCGCATCCAACCGTCGGTCTCTTGAAAGGCGACAAGCGGTTCGACGGTCGCCCGATTTGTGTGGTAGTGCGCCCGCGGATTGTCTCAGAGCCAGTGGAATCTGAGAATCGCGGGCGAGGCATTATCTGGTCGCCTGCGCAGGTTTGGGTGTCTAATTGGGAGGATGCTGGGTATTAGTGGATAGTGGCGTGGGACTAGTGGTTGATATCGCGTTTTGGGTGTCCAGCTTGAAATGCAGGTTTTGCTGTAGCGTGAAGGTTGAAATAGAACGGTCGTTTTGTAAAGTTAGTGCTTATCGTTGACGAACAGAGTGTGGATTGTCCCTCATGCGATGTTAAGCTTGATTTTGGGTGTTACAGTGCCGGATATGTCGGCATGAAGTGATTGTGTCTAGTCTGCCTTGTTGTATTTATCAAGAGACATTCTCTTGCTCTTGAGTCTAGACTAGAAGCTGTAAATTAGTCTATCACACTTATCGAGATCCCTGTAAGCTTCCATCATGACCAAAATTGCCCACTCTTTGCCAGAAGCTCCGTCGGTGGGGACAGACACGTCGGTGAGCGATGAGTCGGAAAGCCCTCCGCCCGTACTGTTGATTGCAGTGATGGGAGTGACTGGCTCTGGAAAGAGTAACTTTCTTCGGCTCTTGACTGGCAGAGACGATGAAGATGGGCCACAAGTCGGGCATTCACTTGGTTCATGTAAGTCAACATTGGACGACTTTGTGGATGATGAACGAAGATTAACCACCAACAGGCACGCAGAAGACGGAAGCCTACGAGTGCCTCATCCAAGGCCAGCAGTTTGTCTTTTTTGACACACCGGGCTTTGATGATACGTACCGAGGCGATGCCGATATTCTTGCCGATGTCGCTCAAGCCCTCAGCTCCTCGTACATGAACAATGTCAAGCTCAGTGGAATTATTTACCTGCACCGCATCAAAGATGAGAGGATGACTAACGCCATCATGCGAAACCTTACCATGTTCCGCAATCTTTGTGGCGACAGCGCTTTTGAGAATGTCATCCTTGCGACTACTTTCTGGGACGAGCTACAGGATGAGTCAAAGGGGGCAGCCAGAGAGCATGAGCTGATCTCGACTCCTGAGTGGTGGGGGTATATGAGCAACAAAGGCTCAAGAATTCGACGATTCCAGAACACAAGAGAGTCTGCTCTTGAGATTGTAAACGAGCTAGTTGACCTCCCTGCCGTAACTCTGCAGATCCAAGAAGAGATCGTAGAGCAAGGTCTAGGGGTCGACCAAACAACGGCAGGTGAAGCTCTCAACGAGGAACTCAACAAGCTACGAGAACAGCACCAAGCCCAACTCAACTCCATCCGCGAAGAAAAAGAACAAGCCATCAAAGACCGCGACGTGCAACTGGAGAAAATGCTCGACAAGCTCGAACAAGAAAAACAGCAATTCATGCGCCGTCTCGAAAGCGAGCAGGCAGCCCTCCACGCTGATCGCCGTGAACAGCAACGCCGCATGGAACAAGCCTTCAACGACCAACTCGTCCGTCTAGAGCGTGAACGCAAGGCAAGAGAAGCCAAGATCCAAGATCTGGAAACACGACTAAGTACCGAGCGCGCAGATGCCAACGAGCGATTTCAAGCTGCTATGGCAGAATCGAACCGCATGGTCAGCGCGCTAAAACTCGAGATGGAGACGTCGCGTGCGGAGGATAGGGCGGAGTATGATGAGACGATTAGGAAGATTGAGGAGAGGCAGAGAGGGGCTGTGGATGAGGCGGGGAGGTGGAGGGGGGAGGTTGAGAGGTTGAATAGGCAGATTAGAGATGCAAGTATGGCGCAAGTTGCAGCGCATGGCGTGGAGAAGAGGAGGATGGAGGCGAGGATTAGGGAGTTGGAGCAGACGAGGAATACGAGTAACACGAACTTTTGGGATGTAGTTGGGAATATTTCGAATGTTGCTACGGGAATCTTGTTACATTTACTTTGAATAGAGCTAGTGATGTGTATTGCGCGTGACTCTTTGGCATCTCAAACAATGGCTCTGAGGGACAGGACCTCAAAGCATCCCCATACTCCTTCTTGACATAATCCCACTCGGGAGATGGACATGACTCACTGATGTTGTGAAAGCCTTTATATCCATAACCCTCCCGACATATCAGCAGATTTCCTCTGCTCGTTCGTTCAGGTCGGCCATAATCCCCAAGCACGATGTACTTCAGGGACTTAATACCCTTGTGCGAGAAAGCTCACTCAACAAATGCCCAGAACATGGGTTCCAGATACTCATTACTAGGATTCTCCCCTTAGTCCACCGCTGGAGTACCATCAACTGGTTCGTTGTCGATTATCACCATAATCCCCCAGACCACGAGTACCCCATGTTCTTACGCGATTGGCGAACATGAACGACCTTAAGACAACAATCCTTCCTAGAAAATGGATTCAGCACATCGAGCTAAAAGTTGAGAGTCAGTATATGAAGATGGTAAAGCCTGAATGCTTACCAGATGAATCGGTTCACAAAACAATCCAATAAAGCCGAGATCCAGGTTATAAAGAGGAGATGAAGTAGGGTCATCCCACCACCTTTCCTTATCACGCTCATTAATCATCATATCCGGCAAATCCGTCCACAATTCCAACTCCTCATCATAGAATCTCGAATGATTTTCAAATCTCTTCAACATAGGGCTGTGATGGCAAACACTCTCCCATGTATACTTTGAGAGCATGTCGCCCGTCTGGTCAAGACAAAACCCTTCCAACCCTTGGAAATATTCTAATAGAACTTCGGTTGGATCCCCGTCTTCAGGCTCATCGGTTGCTGCATCATTCTTGGGCCAAAATTCCTGGAGCTCGAGCTTTTTCAATCTCACTGGGATTCTTCGCCGTGTTATTGCTAGCACAAAGTCGTACCACTGTGGACAGGACCGGATTGTCAAAGATCTGAGAACCTCAAAGTTAAGAGATTGTACAAGCGTCGAGGTCAGAGGTACGTGGCTGAAGACCAGGGTATGTAGGTTGGGAAACGTGATGTATGGAGAATGTATGTCAAGGCCGAGAATCATCTTGTTTACGTAATTTCTTGCTCTTATCCTGCACACTCTCACGTTATCGTTTCGATAACCCAATGCCTTGCGCAAGTGCGGCCAGTCGACTAGGTCGAGTTCCAAGGTTTCAAGGTGCGGTTTGTTGTTTTTGAGTGCTGTGGCAAATACTCTGAGGTTATCTGAGCTTGGTCCTCTCCAACTGAGCTTCTGAAGATGATGGAAGGCAGATAAGTCGATCTTTCGTTCGCGGGAGTTGTAGTTTTGGCAAAAAGGATACGTTGTGAGCTTCAAAGTACGAAGCCCCAGCTGTTGACGGGTGACGATATCATTGCTTCCCGGAATGGGAGTTGGTATACACGTTCCTAGATCCCAGCTTGGTTTGGTTCTGTCAGTCCTTCATCGTAGGATTGCAGCAGGTAGGTGACAAACCTGAACGATGTCAACTGTTCCTTCTCACATTTTTTAAGTAGCGAGAAAATGACTTAAACTTCTCAAAGGAACTTAGTTTGTCGATAACTTCCTCATCATTTGCGTCTTGACAGGTTTGCAGTCTTCGATCATGCGGACAAGCTCTTGCATTGTTCTCAGTCACAAATCGCAGAGCAATAGATTTCGTAAGACTAATCTGTCGAGAGGAAAGCCGTCGGTATCAATTCCGTAACTGTCTTTCGTACTCCATGCCAGCATAACTACAGATGTGCAGAGTAGAAGAATGAAAGTGTTTTGACGTCTCAGACAGATTCTTGACGTCTTTGATAGATATCTACAACGGTGAATTATGGGATTTCATACGATAAGAAGAGTAAGTTCATCTTACCTCACTAATGATGAATTTTGAAACGCTCCTGGGGTAGTCGTTCGAACATTTTCGCGGTATGGTCAACAGCAGTCAAGGTGACGCGATAACCCCACGCGTAATGCACGACGTGAAGCTGACCCTGTCCAATCAGTCGCGTACGATAAAAGTTCTTGTGGTTCCAAAGATAACTGTCTCATCAATCATGTCACTCATCCCGCGAATCTCAAATCTCATATTCAGTCATTACTGATCTATTATTCATATCTAGACCATACCGAAACTTTTATTTACCTCTCACGGTTGTAAGTAGGAGCAGGCTTGGGCTTGTTATCGAGAATCTTCTCAATCTCCTCCAAAACCTTATCATCGATCTTCTTATAAATCTCAAGCGCCTTGAAGTTATCCTCAAGCTGCTCAACCTTTGTCGCACCGAGAATGACAGTGCTGACATTGGGGTTCTTGAGAGCCCAGGCAAGAGAGAGCTGGGCGACGTTTCCGCCGAGACGCTCAGCAACTTCGGACAGCTTCTTGACCTTTTCGATCTTGGCTTTGCCGGCTTCGGTTTGAAGCTCGTTGACTGTGTTCTCGAAGAAGGCCTTGTTGGTGGCGAATCGTGAGTCTTCGGGAATGCCGTTGTTGTACTTGCCGGTCAAGAGACCAGAGGCGAGAGGGGACCAGATTGTAGTGCCGTACTCGAACTGGTTGAAGAGAGGAGCGTACTCGACCTCGAAGCGCTCACGGTGGAAAGCGTTGTACTGAGGCTGCTCAACAACTAGACCATCATCAGTATTCATCGCAACTTCCAACGACTAAGAGACTTACCAGGAGCAATGAGGTTGTAGCGCTCAGCAATGTGAGTAGCCTCGGTGATCTGAGCAGCGGTCCACTCAGAAGTACCCCAGTAGTAAGCAAGGTTCAAGTTGCGAATGACCTGAGTAAATCCCTCAACAATCTCCTTCATGGGAGTAGCGTAGTCAGGACGGTGAGCAAAGACAACATCGACGTAAGGCTGCTCAAGACGCTTGAGGGAGCTCTTGAGACCCTCGACGACATGCTTGCGGCTGAGACCTCGAGTGTTGGGCTCCTTGCGACCAGTACCGAAGAAGACCTTTGTGGTGAGGACGTACCTAAACAAGTCAGTATAAATAGAGATTTGGGGGCTTGGCATATTTACTCATCACGAGGCCAGCCGAGCTCCTTGAGGGCACGACCCATCTCAACCTCAGATTCACCATTGGCGTAAACCTCGGCGGTATCGAAAGTGTTGACACCATGATCCCAAGCCTTTTGAAGAATCTGCTTCACGATATCGCCCTTTTGCGTACCGCCGTATGTCAACCAGCCACCGAGACTGAAGACACTGACCTTGAGACCAGTAGGTCCCAGGTGGCGGAACAGCATGTCCTTGGGGTCGTAGGCGGTTTCAACAGGCATTTTGGCGATTCTTTTGGAAGAGAAGGGATGGGGATGAAGGTTTGACGGGTAGGAGGAGGGGTGTTTTTCTTATATAAATGGAATTGATGTCATTCTGGATGGTCCAAGCGAAATGAGGGGTATTGAGATGGTTGATACAACGATGATGGCTCCACGCAAACAACTGACGACAGTTTAGCGTAGCAGCTCTCCATTCCCAAGCCAATCAGAGGACCCAATGCTTGGGACAATCCCCAGCCTCAAACACCCAACGTCTTGTCATTGGGGCGTTAGTATTAATAATTCAAGATAGTGGGGCACACGCCGGCGAACAGTCACTTCCGAGCTTCAATGACGCCTACTGCACAGGAGATAATGGAGTTTGGCACACACACGCATACTTTCCAGTTGCCTATTGTGCTTGTTGTCATCGGAGTTCTTTTTAAGTGCTTACACTGAGTGCTTCTTTACCGTTCCATCTACCGAATTGCTTATGACATCAAGATATGAGGATTACACTAAAAGCCGAGCCTAAGTCCGGGCCAAGGCCACGTTTTCCCCTCATTAAGAAGAACCTTGTTATCGATCAGGGTGATTGATCTTCTATTGACCGAGGTACGCAGTTGACCCGGTACTCTTCATCGCCCCGCACAAGCTCATCATTCCAGACCTGGATGAAACATTGCCCGTGAAACCTCAGCGACCTTTGCATGTTCCTAGAGCAACTCGCATGCCCTTCCACATAGGCGCCCAAGCACCAAATACAGCAGTGACACCAGTGCAGATGATCATGGGCCCGTATTGCGTCGCGTAGCCGAGTGCTTCGTTAGACAGGTGTGCTTTTGCTTGTAGCAGTGCGCCGCTTAGTGGCCCGGCGGTGACAAAGCCGATACCTCGTCCACCCATGAGCATGCCGAAAATGAGAGCTGAATCAGCAGCAGAGTCGTCTCTTTGGATGTCGGTTGACATGTTGGACCACGTTGAGCTGAAACCGCCGGCGAAGAAGCCGTAGACAATTACAAACACTACCAGGTTTGCAAGGTCGAGCGATAAACCCCATAGAAGCCAGATTGGCAGGGCGCTTCCAATCGATGCGATTGTGACAGCTTTTGTTGCTGAGAATTTATCCCCGAGCATGCCGTGCACGATACCACCGGGAACAGATGCTACGGAGAACAAAGCAAGAAGAATTGGACCGGTGATGCTGGGTAGACCAATTGTTGATGCGTAGCTGGCTAGGTACGTGCTCGGCATAAGGTATCCGAGTGATTGAATGATCACACTAGCTTGCATCATCCAGAAAGATGTATGGCGGAGAAAGCGGAAAGATAGCGGTTGAACCTGGACCTGAGTGTGCAATGGGATCCGTGGTTTGATGAAAACGAGAGTTGGGAGAGTCATTGCAGCTGATGCACCAGCCCAGGCCAAGAGAGTTGCTTTCAGACCGATCCGGCGAAGGAGAGCATCAAAGACAAACGGCATCGCAATACCTTCCCTCCATCAGTATACGATCTTAAGACTATCACTTTGGAGTCATACCTGTCCCCGACTTGCCAGCCCACATAACCCCCAACGCCATCCCCTTCCTCTCAACAAACCACTCATTCATATAATGCGAAATAGGACAAAACAGTAGTCCACAACCAATAGAGTACAGCGCCCCCTGTGTAGCTATAAGCCCTGCGATAGTGTTCACAAACGCAGACGCAGTGAGACTAGCAACTGTCACTGCAAGACCAAGCGGCCCGCAAAGGTGTCGCAGCCGCGGATATCGCGTGAGGATGAGGAAGGCAAACGGCATCATGAGATACATTACACCTTGCTGTAGTGCTCCGATGGTGGCGATTGTTCCGGACGATGCTGTGCTGATGGGACTTCCGGGACGGCTGTAGTATTCTTGGAAAATGCCGAAGGAGACGGAGTAACCTGGGATTTGTTAGTGTTGAAATGTGATGGTGAGAAAGTTGAATACCCCAGATTGGTAGCTGTGCCATTGTACAGCACATCAAGGTCAAATACGCATCTTTGCCGCGATCTGTAGGCGGAAGTGAATCCGTCGGTGACTGAGAAACATTTTCCTGGCGTTCAGTATCAGGCGGACTATCAGTCCCGCACCGCTGTTCCTGCAACGACTCCATGGCATAAGCTGTCTCTGACGAAGACGACATCTTCACAATCAATTTTTCGATAGTCAGTAGTCAAGAGTAGTGCAAACAATTGCGTTTAGTCGGAAGGATTGAGGATGAAGGGCTGGCTTTTGGACGGATATAAGCTCAGAATGCGCCCTTGCTTTGACAGTTGCGTTGACGTAGCCGATCGGGATCGGTTAAAGGATCGACGTGTTTGCTCTCTGTTTTGGGAGTTTGTGCAACACGACCAACACCACAGCAACGTTGCGAACTCGGAGCACTGCATGTCTTGTGTAGAGTTTGCTCGTGACAGTGATGTCGAATTGATTATTATTCATTACACTTCGCTATGCGAGACGTTGTATGTTTTTGTGTACACAATCTTAGTTTGGCTGCAATATCGCTTCCTCGCTCGCATTATCCAACGTGTTTCCCATTACTCGGCTGCAAATACTCCCTATTGTAATTTGCGTTGTTCGGCTCATAGTGTCGGGATAAGTCGCGAGCTCCAAAGAACCACAGGTGTCGAACTGCGTGTAGCCTGAATGCTTCTTCCTCTGTGCTTTATGCAGCGAATCGTTTGAAGGTGGTTCGGAACTGCCTGAGTCGCTCGAAGAGCCCATCCATTTCGGTGCAAATCGTTTGAAGAACTTGCGAAATGTCGGCATGCAGCCACATATGATAAAGAGGTTGACTTCCACGAAGGACCAGACGTTTGCTGGGGCTGCGATCCATGGAATGTCTGATGCTCCCAAAAGAGAGGGTAGATAGATCATGCGGATTATCGATGTTGTGACAGTTCTGCTGCTGTTAGTAACTGAAGTTGTTGTGTTAAGGTGAACTTACATGGTAGCAATGCCGAGCATGATGCCCAAGCCAATCTTCTGTCCCAGCGGCATCTTCAACCGGACAATCATCGGCATAGGAATGGCGAAGAGAATGATGTCTGAGATGATATTGGCGACAGCGATGATGATGTACATGACGGCATAGTCAATGCATTTTCCGCTAGCGAATAAGTAGGGATCCCATGCTGTCTCTCTCGGTTGACACCCGAAAAGCAGCAGACTGGCGATGATGATGGTGTATAAAATAACGAAAGCGATATTCACAAAGATCGCTCTTCTGAACCATTTCTGCGGGGAGACTCGAAGGTAGAATGTTAAGAGCGAACTTTTCGTCAGACCGTTGCAGATAATGAAGGCTGGAGCTGCGATGTAAGAACTCTAGGAGGCGTAAGCAGATTACCGTGGAATGGAAATGGAGAGCGTACGAGCATATGCTTCTCGAAGACGTCAATTGGCATTTCCCATGCATGATGACATAGGCCTCCGATTGATATTGACCCTTGAGGTGTTAGCAGAGGCCCACGATAATGACGGCGTGTACTCACATATTTGAGCCGACTGCATAACAATAGAGAAGATCTTCAAGTCGCAATGTCAGCCTCGCATAAATTTTCCTTTTTCACTTGATGTCATACCCATGCCAGTGTGATCAAGACTAAGCCACCAGGTCAGCTGCAGGTCCCTTCGATTTGAGCTATCACATATGTACCATCGTCAATCTTCAACCCGCACGTTATGTAATACTTTACATATAATCTCTGCAACAGACACAGAATAGCTAGAAACCAGAGGATGCCGAAGTTGAGAAAATGCTTGAGTGCATCTTGCTGTTGAGGATTGTCAAAGTCGACGACATATCCTTCCGGCGGCGGCAGAAACGTGATCACACCGTTGGTAACTGGATAAGAAGACATTTGAGATGTGATGTATTCATTTCTACGGGAAAGAATTGTCTTAGTGTTATATTTAGGGATGGTTTGTTTGATCTGTGCGTTTTGCGTTGGTTCATTGCTATTCAGATAAAGTCCGAAATCCTCACCTTATGAGTTTGCTGGACTAGTGGGTGGGCAACTCCACAATAGACAAACAGCATTGAAGGACTATGGCAGCAGAGCCAACACGCCTTGGTTGCCTTGGTCATTGTGCTGTCACCTTTACTTCCAATCTATAGCTGGGAGACGCATCAGCTGAGGTCCCCGAAGCTTCTCCCAGAAACATCCGATGTACGTACTACTACTGTCGGAGATCTTCAAGGTCGTTGGTCATCATTGTTCTAGTGCAAGCCTTATCAATCGATGTCTCAAGTGTTTGTCCAGGTGACATTCCCGAAATGGGTGTCAATAGGAATCTATATAGTCTCCCATTGGCCGGTCGGTTCAGCCATGTCTTGGCAAGGGGATCGGACCAGGTCCGTTTGACCAACCGAGGGAGCTCACAGAACTTACAGTTGGTTTATTGCCTACTGGTCGATGTTTGTTGAGCGAATGTTAGATGTAGGAATGCGGAAGAGAATTCTTCAACGAATTGGATAAATGCGGTTGGGTCTTGTAAGGCCAACTCAACCAGTTGGGAGACATATTTGACGCTTCAGAAGATCAAAAGAAATCTATACAGGGGTTATAGACTCAGATTTCGCAGGGATGAACTTGAGATGAGCAACCTGGTAGGTTTCCTTGTCGATGCCTACTTCCAGATCTTGTTGGCCGATGGAATCTGACACAAGATGCCAAGGTTCAGGCAGATCTAATGCAGCCCGACTCTCTTATCACATTCTCGTCACGTCTCGCTGTTGGTTGCTCTCGTTAATAAATATCTGTAAAATCCGTAGAAGTGTCTCGTGGCAGTATCCTTCAGATCCATCCTCTCACTTAATCATCATACCTAACATGAACCAACTCGCTTCCTTTTTGTTTATCACCACGGCCCTTGCCAGTAATGCGTATGTATCACCTAAAGGTCTTGATTCAAACACCGGTCTGCTCCAGATGGTTACCTACGTCAAGCGTAATCCTAATATGACGCTCGACGAATTCTGGCAGTATTGGGATACCCAGCACGCTCCGAAGGTGATCCCTTTGGCAACCCACTTCGGTATCGCTCGCTACCAGCAGGTAAGTCGCCAATACGCTCCGCGTTCATATTTACTTACCATATCTTGACCGGACTGACACCTTATTTCTTCGTCTTAGGTACGAGTCTCCGGAAAGATCGTCCCTACCGATGCTGGCGCAACGGAGCCGGTATTGAATGAGATAGTGGACTTTGATGGGATTGCCATGTTCATTTACGAGTCATCTGATGTTCTGATCGATATGCTCTCTCACCCTTACTATGTCAACGTAGTTGAACCGGATGAGCATGTCTTCATCGATAAATCAGCTCATGGAAATGGCATGGTCGCTACCTACATCGGCGAGCATATCGATGCAGTGAACGATGCGAAGAGTGTTTGGAAGGGGGACAAGAAAACAATTTCGAAATATCAGAAGTTGTTCAAGAAGTATTGAACGGATGAGTGAGAATCGCATGATGGGGTAACTTTGACTATGGGCTCAATAGATATATAGTACACGATAGAGTTTCCCCCTCACAGAACACTTGGCCTTTCCAAAGACGTATGTGTATCAAAGTGTATATGTTTGTCTCGGCCACGCACTCTCAACTCAGTCACTTATCCTCATACTATCCCCTTAGACTCCTCAGAATTACCCCAAAGGCCTTCTGACTTATCATAAACGTCGGCGCAGCAGGAAACCCTCCAGGAGTACGTGGGAAGATCGAAGCATCCACAACCCGAAGTCTATCTACACTATTGACCCTGAATTCCGAATCAACGCAGTAGTTCCTATCCCCCGCCGGTCCCATGCGACAAGAAGAAGTGGCATGATGACTAAACGCATCGTCCATGATACCCTGTCGGGTACTCACGCCAGGCCGAGGCTCTACAACCTTGAATGGAGCATAGGGTTCACCAGTAGCGTTGAAGATACGTATGGTATGCTCAACACCTTCCTGGATAGCCTGAAGATCCCGTTCTCCCTTCTCAGCGAAGTAGTTGAAGTTGATCTCTGGTGCTTGCCGAGGGTCTTTTGAGCGGAGGGTGATAGTTCCGGCTTGGTTGCCTGGCTGCATTTTGACGATGGACCAGAACCATGATGTTGGAGGGGCCTGCCATGTAGAATACCCGGGGAAATATCCACGGAACACAGTACCTGCGGCTCCAAAGAGGTACAGATCTGTATCGTTTGTTTCGCTGACACTGGATCTATAGAGAAGTGAAATCGGAGCTGCACCTTCGCCGTAAGCCCCGGTATGAGATTGGTTCCATTCTTGATAACATGTGTCGTTAACTTCAAGTGTGAAAGGACAATTTCCAAAAGGATTGTTCTCCCATGGCACAGAAGCTTCGACGGTCACGCCACCTTCATAATTGTCTTGCAGATATTTGCCCTATTCATGTCAGTTGTATGCTTGCACCCTCAAACGAAGACTTACCACTGCAGGAAGATCCACGATGACAGGAATGACAAGACTTTCAAGCTCCTCCCGGGGACCGATGCCACTCAGCTTCAGAATCTGAGGCGTGTTGAAAGCACCACCCGCGACGATGACTTCTCTTGACGCGGTGACGTTAATCAAGCGACCAGACTTGGTCTCATCGTAGCGTTTATCAGCAGAGTACAGCCCTTCGCCCTTGAGATACTCAACTCCGTAGGCTTGTGGTTTACCATTCCGACCGTCTTTGAACAGCACACGGGTAGCCAGAGAATGGGTACTGACAGTCAGCGGATACCGAGTAGATCCATTTACTGTTCTAGCAGTCATTGTCTCGTGCAAATATCGCCATGCGCCATTGCGCTGTCGAAAGCTATCCACATGGAGGGGGATTTGGTAGATTCCCGGCGAATATCGATCTTTGTCTAATCTATTGATGTCTCGTTGCATGAGCTTTCCAACTTCAGCAGCACCATTGACTTGAATGCCCTCTGTTTGCTCAAATGCACGCTTCAAAGATTGCACGACGCCGGGACGATCAGTGATGTAAGAGATGTTGTTGCGGTTGCTCTGTAGGGCTTGTCAGTGACTATGTAGTGGATTGATGCCTATAAGGTAACGCTTTAGGCCGCGTGTACATGTGTCAAGGGCACGATTGTTTTTTCACGGGAAAATCAATGGATCATAGCCCAGACACCCAAGTACGTACCTGAATAAATCCGCCAAAGCCGTGACCAGGAGTTTCCTCGGGAGCATAAGTGCAGTTCTCGATATCGATAAACAGCTCTCTCATTTTGTCGGATCTCCACGACTCATCGCCTGTAAGCTCAGCTATAGCATCCCAGTCGTTATCTGGTGGCAGCGCAAAGTTCATAGCATTCAGCTGAGCAGAACCACCAAGCGTCGCGCCTCGAGGATACAATATACCGAGTCTATCAAGTCAGAAAACACCCCTAGCTGAGGAGTAAATGAAACTCTTACGGTTCGGAGCCCTCGGGAGGATCAAGTCCTGACCACAAAGTGCCATTGGATAGTCTGTATGCGAATTTGGAGTCTCTTCGGGCTTGAGTCTCGTTTTGGTAATGGTTCACGTAGAAGGACCATGACATGCTTGGATGCTCAGCGACTTGATCCGCCCTGGAGATTGTGAGCAATTTCATCGCTGATAGTATATTGGCGCACGTACATGGCGGGAATTCGCTGCAGCGGCGTGTTGCCTTGGTCACCACCAGCCTCTATCAAGAACACTGAGTGGCCGGCTCGCGCGAGGTTCGCACTGGAAGAATTGTCAGCAACGGCTTGCATCAGAGAGTAAAACTGACGCCAAAGTCCCTCCGCCGGGCCCTGATCCGATGATGATGTACTCATACTGATTTGGGTGATGGGTTGGAAGCGCAGTTGCCAGACCAGCAAGAATGCTCAAAGATACAGGTTTCATGGTGCCAGATTATCAGTGTTATCGTGTCCTGCTTTACAGAAGCCTTCAAGCTTGAGGATCTTGAAATATTTATACTCATATTGCATACCATGTAATTGGTAATCCTGATCCTCCAGCACAACAACTTGCAGACAAAGCGGACCTTGGCTTCCGGCAACGCAGATTCATCGTCATCACCATAGCGAAAGTGGCTGCAGATTGAGTGTATCACAGCCTCGTAATGCCGATCATCGGGATGTTACTCATGTCATCCAATGAGAATCAGTCCGATAAAGTCATTGTACAACCTTTTAAGCTTGTTTGTAGCGTCTTACATGGATGAGGTGGAGTGGAAGGATGCGTTGCGCTGATTGAGCGTAAGCCCGAGCCACGCGTCATCGGATTTCTGTGTGAAAAGTCATCCTCAAATCCGATCGCCAGTCCGCGCCGATGCTGCGAGCTCCGAGGCTTTATACCACTTTCTTCGTAGAGGGGATTTTCTTTGCTTATTGTTACCCTAATTGTTTTTCTATTCTCAATTTCGCTTTCCAGTCTCCTGAAGCACAATATTGTCCTTCGGGCTTCTCAAACAGGTCATCGACAATCAGCGCAACACGATCTTCCTCTTTCAACAATTAGCTGTACTGGAACACACATCCTCAAAAAGAGATAAAAAATTTGAGACTTGATGTTTAAACTGGCACATGTTTCACAGCTCTTGGTGGAGGTAAACCATCGTGTGCAACTGCAAACGCAGCTCCAGCAGCAAGACCCATGACTCGCTCCGCAAGACGTAGCGCATCGCAATAGATATAAGTTTTTTTTTAAAGCGCGTATTTAGACTTAAAATCCTCTGAATACTCGGGATGAACTCACGGGGTGAACCTGAGGCAGTGGATTGTCTCAATTGTGATCTGAGGTACGATGAAACCATGCGCGACACTTGGGGAAACCCCTGGCTCCCTCACCAAAATGGAGCAACGCCAAGGATGAATTGCGACATTGGCCCAGATCTGACATTTGACGTTTCCGCCAGCCGATGAACTATAGAAAATATCAACTAGGGCACTTTCGGATCACCACTCATCCGGTCTTCAATTCTACTCCTCGGCAGCGCGAGTATGATCACCAACGAGGATGCACTGTTTTACCACGGGGCTTACAACCCAGAATAGATTCATCCTGAAGATGAAGCATAAAGTTACTCCGTGAGAAACGTCTCATGCTCAATTAGCGCCAATGAGAGTCTCTTGTACGATGTTTCTGTCGCATACAAAGACTCGACAACACTGCCACTTATTCCAACTTCAGTCTTAATATCACAAACTCAATTCACTTCCACTTCTTACAGCTGGTCTGTTCTCTTGCACTCACACCCTCCACCACTTCAACATCCGTCCTCTTCCGTGCATCATATCCCAAACGCAAACATGAAGTTCGCCTCATTCCTTCTTGGTTTTGCCGCCACTGCTATCGCCAGCCCCATCAGCAAGCGCGCTGTCTTCAGCCAGACAACATATGATGATCTCTCCATCAGCGGTGGCACTGCAGGCAACGCCCAGCAAGAAGCTCTTCAAAAGCTTGGCGGTCTACCAACGGACCTATCAACGGTTGAGAAGTCTGATCTGGACTTCCTCAACAGTGTCAACCAGATTGCAAATGATGCTGAGGATGAGGCCTTCAATCCTGCTATCGACGCAGCTTCCGGCGAAGCAGCCGATGCTCTCCAGGTAAGCCTGTCGATAAAGTTCAATGTAGAAATAATGCTAATGGTTTTGTAGCGCGGAAAGATCAAGAACAAGGTCTTGAAGTTGACTGCTACTATCCTCAAGCTACAGGCTCAGCAAGCGCAGGGTGAGGATGTCGCTGATAAGCTGGCAGAGGAAAACACGAAGTTGCAGAACAACATTTCGCAGGACAAGGACGAAGCTGGAAAGGCCTCGACGTTCCTTGCTTTTGATGCGACTACAAGCTAAGAGGGTTGGGTAATGGAGATGAGGGAATTGGTGTCTGTATTATAATAGGCAGGCCTAAAAGTTTAACAAGTAATCCAAACATGTTCAGACAAAGAAAACAAAGTAAAAAACCTGTTCAGAGTTTTTAGAGAGGTGATGCAAGTATGCGAAAAGTCGAGTGTACCTGGAATCCCAATGTGGAGAGGATGGTATCATCTGAAACCCCAACCCCCAATGTTCGGTATCTCGGTTGGATGTTCCCGCGAGGCCCAACTTAGTAACTCCACACGAAACCCCACGAACTTACATCATATCTTGCAGTTACCCATTCCTCTGCAAAACCTTCTCTTCAGCTTCCATAATACCAGTAGACTATTATCAACTCACCATGCTCGACTCGGATCAATCCTGGCCTCTATGGGGCAATGACTCCCTCGACGAAGCATTCGATCTCGACACACCCGGCGACAACGCCGTCGTGACCAAGGTACATCGCCCTTTCTTATTCGGCTATCGTCCTTCCAAACCAAATGGCCGAGGTATTCTCATTCTCGGAGGCGGAGGATATGTTCAACTCATGGTCGGTCGCGAAGGCGTCGCCGTCGCAAAATGGCTCAACAGTCTTGGCTTCTACGCGTTTGTCTTGGTGCATCGCTTCCCGAACAGCGAAACAGGTGCTCAAGCACCGTTGGATGATGGAAGAAGAGCTCTGAAGATCATGGCTGAGAGTGGGCTTGCGCCAAAGGGTATCAGCATCTGCGGTCTCTCATCTGGTGGTCATCTAGGCGCTGCTCTTCTGGCGGAGTATCCTCAGATCTGGACATCGCCAGATCCCGAAATGCCTCAGATTGAGATAGCCATATTGGGTTACGGACCTATTTCGACGAATGCGGCTGGCCGTACAATTATCGAGGACAAACCTCCTCTGCCGCCCAAGGAAAAACAAGAACTGTATGATATCTTACAACCGGATGTTCAGCTCCGATCTCCTGCGCCGCCAGTATTCATCGTGTACTCCAACAATGATCCAGTTGTACCTGTCGTGAACGCATACCGCTTGGCAGAGGGCTTTACAAAGGGCGGAGCACCGGTGGAGTTACATATCTTTGCCGACGCACCTCACGGGTTTGCGCTGGATAGCCCGATGGAGCTGCCGGTATCAAAGTGGCCGGTTATGTGCGAGGCATGGCTGAGGCAGAACAATTGGATAGAATGAGTTGTTAAAATTCACAGAGCGCAAAGCTATCATTGATCTTCATGGTATCAACTCCAAACGCCCAGCAACCGAGGATATCTTTTAAAACAATTTCTTCACCCTCTCATGTCTCTCCTCGTCCTCACCCCATCTATCCTTCCAGAGATCTAATGCCACATACTGCCATGTCATGGGCGCACCACCCATGCCCCATCGAGTCTTTATTTCATAAAGAGTAACTGGATTCACAAGTTCGTCAAGCTCCAGGATTGGATATCCGTATTTAGACTCCTTGCGTCCAGCGTTGAAGTCTTCATTGCCAATACCAAAAGGCTCGGTCGGCACAGAACCTGGTTCATGGCGGGTCTTTGGTGGAATCACTGCGATGTGTCTATCTATCAGTTATTTCTGATGTCTGGTAAGAGTACTGTTGGTGTGCTGAACATACCTGATTGATGAGCGACCGCCTCCACTGACAGTGTCGTAAAGCCAGAGGCGCGAGATACCGTCTTTCAGACGATACTTGCGACACTCCTGGTTCTTTTCTCGGCTGATGATGTCTGCCAAGTGGTCGGGCTTGATGGCCAGTAAGACGTCGGTTTCAACTCGCTCGGCGCGGGTCTTTGATGGTGACATTGTTCTCGGTGCAGTACGTACTCACTGAATGAGGGAATGTGGAGAAGCATAGAAACTGGAAGCAAATTAGAAAAGATTCATGTCGGCATCTCTTATCTTATCATGCGTAGAGTGCCAAGCTGAATTTTATCAGCGCCCCAAAGATAACCCCTCCATGCCTGTTGTGGCTTCGCCGGGACCACCGGGGGACTGGCAACCAGGAGCCTGAGCAACGGCTACTACATCTAAGGCGTCTTTTGAGTTACAACACAGGATTGCAATTCTTAGAATCCCTGACAAAAATTGATATTTGACTTGATAAAGCTCAGTTGTGCTCTGATGACTTTTCGTTTTTAGCCTAAGTTTCGATGATTGGAGTGGTCACTTCCGGATGGACGGATTAAACTGCTTAAGGCCTCTTTTCAGCTGCTTCTACTTGTGAGGTGACTCAATCACCTAATGTCTTTCTAAATATTGACCTTATTGCTATACCTGAACTTTCTGATTGTTGAGACTATGGAAATTTTTCTTCTCTTCATGGAAGGCTCGCAAACGGTGGCCACGCCGGAGAACGCGCCACGGCTATACAGAAGCCAACAGCACAGCCCCTGCACCTAACTCCGGGGCGCTCCGGGCCGTGAGACATCACTGAGAATGGCGAAGCAAACTATGTGCAACAAGGGAAACAGAGGGAGGCTGCGCCTTTAGATATCAAGCTCAAAGGATCTCTGTCCTTAGTATCATTGGTCAAACTGACTTGATTCCACAATTTTCCGGTCACGTTAGTGGCCGGGTGGCGGGGCAAACTTCTTCTATTGGCCATGTGCATATGAGCTGAAACAGTCTATGGGTCTTTCCTGTACAATGTTGAACCAACATGCATGAAAACCACAACCAACACAGCTTATACCCTGTCGAGAAGGGCTGCAAACTGTGTATTTATATCACGTCGAGGCCTTAGCTTTGCATTCTTCGTTTTCTACCGCTTTTATAGCGCAACGCTCAAATTCACTGCTCAATCTGCACATATCTTCTCGATTCACGCCATGGACAATTCTTCTCCAAACCCACCAACTACTATCTTTGGGAACTTGTCACTTGTAGACCATGGAGCCCAACTGCAACATGACAGCCCTTCAAATCCGGGACGATCATCCCCCAGGGAAACCATTCCGGCACCCGCCCCAACCAACTCACGCTCTGAATCTTCGTCCTCGCCTTGTAGCGTTTATGTCTTCGGCCAGCAGTCTTCAAAACAAAGCGCCAGCTATCAGAGCATCTTTCGATTCGATTCCAGTGATCAAGATGCTGGATCCGCAAGCAATGGCACTCAGGGTAATTCGTTCTCGTTTCACGGGCTACACAATATGACGCCACTTCCTTCACCTTCACCGTCTCCCTTACCTTCCCCTTCGCCGTCCCCTTCGCCGTCCCCTTCGCCGTCCCCTTCGCCGTCCCCCTTTCCCTGGCGAAAAATCCTCCCACTGCCACATTCAAAGACCTCTCAACTGCAATCACCCTTCAGATGTGTCACAACCACTCCTGAACAAAGTGGTCGACGAGTATCTGCAAGCAACACTCAAACACATCTGTCCCCATTCCTTTCGCCTTCAAGTTCACCGTTAGGCAGTCGACAGCGATCACTCTCCTTTGCACCGGCGACACCTCCTACTCCCAGCATCGTACAAGATGAGACGCCAGGTTCAGATTATGTACCGTCCCCAACTCCTGAGCCGCCAGCGCCGGTCACACCGTATGATCCTAGACAAGAGCCAGCACCTATTCATACCCTCTTCACGTCCGCTTTTCAAGATGCACTGAAGGAAGGTCCAGAAATAGCCAAGATGGCAGTGAAGGCCATTCAGAAAATGCAAACAGAGAACCCGAGAGAATCAGACTCAGAGCTCTCCAAGCTCCTGGGTGACGCGAAAGATTTGCAAGGATTCCAGGGCACTGACACACGCACAGTTGCTGTGCTAGGGGCTTCAGGGGAAGGTGAGAACTCAACAACTGATCCGTCCTGAGATCCTTATTAATCCTATCCCACAGGAAAAAGTAGTTTGATCAATTCACTCCTCCATTTTCCAGGAGTCGCTGAAACGGTATGTCGGACTGGAATATTTCTAACGTTTCAGTAATTAATTTGACCGCTTAAATTGTAGGGTGACCTTGGATCCGCCTGTACCTCAGTTGTTACCGAGTATCGACAGAAGAAGGCAGATCAGACTGAGCCCATTACTATTAACGTGGAGTACCTTTCTATGACTGAGATTCGGGAGCTTATTCAGGAGCTTCTGTGGAGCTATAGACAGCTGTTTCTTCCAATTGTCGAATCTAACGAGACATCTGAGCAAGAATACAATCGCTATATCAGAGAATCGGAGCTAGCATGGTCTGCGCTGAGTGCTGCGTTCAAGCACAAAAGGCAGTTCACGCCGAAGTTTGCCCAGGATACAACTGATGGAGCTTTGGAAAGGATCACGAATCAACTAGTCGATTGGACTAGGGAGATTGAGTGGCCTACCAGTGGCGTTGACGGCTTTTGGACATCGACAGCACAGACAGCTGAAGAATGTATCCAACAAACGAAATTATTCATGCAAGACAAGTTATGGCCATTTACGAAAATTATCCGGTAAGAAAGAAGGTTCTTTGTCGGCTGCTTTGGCTTCCTTGCCTGACGTATAAAATTTGCAGCGTGTATCTCAACTCCCAAGTTCTAAAGACTGGAATTGTCCTCGCGGATTTACCTGGTAAGTCTACATAAATCAATGTATTTTGGCCTTACACGGTTGACTTATCACCTCGTGTAAAGGACTCCAAGACACGAATTTAGCAAGAGTCCGAGCAACTCAGGATTATCTCATTAAATGCGATAACATCATGATTGTTGCTAAGATATCACGGGCTATCACCGACCAATCTCTCAAGTCTTCGCTATTTTACGTTTTGTCTCGCCATGTACCGACAGAATGGGAACAATCCGGCGCCCAAAGGTTGAAAGTTGCTGTCGTCTGTACAAAGTCAGAGGTAATTATGCGGCGTATCTCTCTTGTAGTTTCCAATCCTTAACATTGTAAACAGGACATCAACCTCGGTACAGCGAGACGCGAATTCTGCGGTCCCGGTAAACCTATATCGACTGATACAATGGCAAGGCTGGACACTGAGCTTGACGCCGCAAAGACCTCTGGAGATAGAACAAAGAAGAAAGCTATCAAAAAGCAGTGAGTCACTTTATTTGGAATTCATCAAGTACATCTAACAAGCCATAGGCAAGAGCTTCTCTTAGTCCAAGCGCGGAATGGACATGTCAAGAGGAACCTTCAGAGCGTCTACTCATCCGAGATGAACGGCAGAAGTCTGGATGTATTTTGTGTGTCCAATAGGTGGTACGAGAAGTATTGCCTAAAAGGAAACACCGAGTTTGCAAGAGCGAGCGGAATCCCAGAACTTCGACATTTCTGTCACAGTCTGACCGCAGACGCTCAACTGAATGAAGCAAAGCACTTTCTCAGGTCTAGGTTATCTGCACTCCTTAATACCCTTGAGTTATGGGCTACAAGCTTGCTTGACAAGCAAAATGCAATCCAGAAGCTAAACGACTCTGTCCAAATGAAGATGAAGGAGGCTATAGATCAGGTAATTATTTGAAGCTACCCAACTCACCCTACCGTGTTAGACTAAGAAAGCGTACAGCTACCCACACTGGTCAACACATTTAGGCAGGATTTCAGTAGATGCTTTGAAGAGCAGATAATGACTTTCTTTAGTAGGTGATAGTTGATAAATCGTGCATGAATGAGACAGGAAACTAATTTAGTTCCCTTCAAGGTCGGAGAGACCATCACTGGGATCAGGCTGCTATCAAAGAGGGACGAGTGTGGAAAACTGTGAGTTCTAACGTTATCGTGTATCATAGAAGACACATGGCTGACGGTGACTTTTCAGTGGCATTGGAGTAATTTAATACCTGAGCTCGCAGACCGCTCAAGACCTCCTACTAATGAGATTGTCACAGGTCAGTATAACGCGTGGTGTCTCAATAATGGTGATCATCAGACACTGAAGCGAGGACACGAGAACTGGAACGCAAAGATTATCTGGAAAATGCGCATGGAGCTTGAAGGCCAATGGGATCTTATGGAAGAGGAGGTAACTGATGTCTTCTCTTCCCTACTGGATGGTGTAAGGAGCCTTTTGGACCAATTAAGGCCCAGCGTTTGTGGTGAGTTCACATCACTCAATCGATAGTAGATTGTTGGTCTTGCTAACGGTATCCAACTTTACAGATTTACTGCCCTCACAGAGCGTCGATCCAATCATCAATAGTATAGCTGCCCAGATGGAAAATCTTGAGTATAAATTAAGCCGGGAAGAAAATAGTTTCATTGCGGAAGTCAGGTAAGGATGCAGCTTTTGTCTTCGTTTTTCAACAGTCTCTCTGTAACAGATTTCTAATAACGTGACAGAGTTATACGCAGGTACGCGTCGGAATCGAATTACAACTCCTACATTCTCAAAGACATGATACCACTATACCGCTATGCAGCTAGCCAAGAAGGTATGTGTCTTTTTCAATGAACTCAACCCATATGGACTTTCGCCTAAGCGATACACCAATCTACACAGCTTACTCAACGTGTATGCGTGTACCTTTCTTTTTTTTTTTATATATATCTTTTATTTCGCAAACGCAGCTGGCTAACACAGGAAATTCTGGAAAGACACTGGCAAATTCGGACGTCAAGTGTCGATCATCCAAGGGCACATTGAAGAAGGCCTGATCTTCCCAAAATTGTCCATTGCTGTTGCGGAAAGCATGAACAACCTAATTACCATTACTTCAACACGGCTCGGAAGTATTCTCAGTGACGCCTTTGATATTATCAAAGCAGATTTAAATATCATGTTTCAGTCTTGTGAAAGACCACAAGTGAGCCTAGCTGCCAATGGCGGGGAAAGAGAAACTAAAATCAAGGAATTTGCGGAAGAGATCACGAATTTGAGGCAGCGCCATGAGCGTCTCCTGCGAACTGTTGAGGCTACTGAGAATCCATAAATATATCGGGATGCTGACAAACATGCAGCACGACCTTTTCAAGCTTTGGATTGACGGCCTGGAATAGTCCCTGGTCCATATCGGCCAGTTTTTGAACGGGAAAAATATTAGTTCAGCACATGATTTATCTACTTTCGCAAGTGACATTGGCCGGATGTCCAAAAACAACATTACTCAAGAAGACAGCAGAAGGCACATCCGGCATCCTCAGCCAGTGGAATCGATGAGGAGCTCTCAATCGGGATCCCCTCTCGTCATCAATGTGGCAGGTGTTTCGTTTTCGCACTCCCACCACTACTAGCAGGCAATAGAGCACTTTTGAACGAAAGACGTAACACAACCCCGAAAGTTCCACCAAGCAAGAAACGTAGCTGCCAAACGAAAGCTAAGAGTACTACTCTGCCAAAACCACAACCAACAAAGCGTATCGGGATGGAGGCAAATTCGCCAATAGTAATAATACCGCCAGAGCTAATTATGTGACGGGCTAGTTCGTACCAGTAAGGAGTATATCAGTACAAATACCACGCTAACAGGCCAAGCCGAACTGCCCAATTATCAATTTGCTGCGGGGCACCGTTAATAAGGTTCTCCAAACTCTACATAGCACTTTTCCATGCATCTAAGATTGTGATATAGATATTTCTACTTATATAAACTGGCAGCAAGAATCTTACGTTGATTTTTTTAGTGGAGAAAATGCGTGAAAGGCGGGTGCAGGGAAAGTACCCCATAGAGGCACAGTACGTACACAAATAAGCTAACTTCACAGGAACTTACTTACTTATCTAGATGTAAGCAAGTGGCCATAACTGCCAGAATTATTTGCAGACCTTTAATATAAAAAGATATAGAATTGAGGGTATGGCTAGGAGTTCAATTAGAAGCGATGGTCAAACCAGAACAAACAGTTTCAATTCAAACGGTTTTACTACTCTATTTTACCAAACAAATCAGAGATAAGATGCTCCAATCATCAGCTCAGCGCCAGACGCCGAAAACAATCATATATTGCATAGTTGGCCGGCTTCCAGTTTTAAGTAATAAAGCCCCTATCTTTAGAAGCGCTGGCTTCAGATACTGACAGTGGTTAAACAGAAAATAAGTATTAGACGGATCCCGTTTTTTCTACGAGCTATGGCCGTATGTATCATAAGCACCTACAATGAAACGTTATAAAGATAGACGTCACGCACGAATGTTTTTTCCAATGGCTTCACGTTCACTGTCGTAATAAAATGCTAATTCCTTACTTCCGTAGTAGTTCAATCTTGTCTCTGGTCTGGAAGAAAGGATACTGTATGCTTTCGCCTAAGCCGGACATTAAAGTTACTCTGCTTCACGAACCATGCTGGATTAAAGTCAGTGTCAAAAACGGATATCACCAGGCGGGGCTTGCAGATGATGCAATAGCTCGGATTGGAGGAAGCTCACCGTTGTTTAGATGCCATGTGTTATCCGCTGACGGGAACTCAAGCTAGATCCAACGTCTCAGTGAGGGCACTTCAATCGACACTGAAACTTACCTCGTATCGCCTCAAAAGAGCGGGAACCATCTTATACATCTCCAGCAAACTGATGTTCTTCCCAATGCAAGTCCTCGAACCCGCGCCAAAGGCAAACATGTAGTTCTCCATACGTCTCTTCTGCTCAGTCGAAGCTTCGATCCATCTCGACGGTCTCCACCGATCAGCATCATGGCCGAAGATATCCTTATTGCGATGAAGAACCCAAGCGTTGACTCCCACAATAGTACCACCTGGGATATGGTGGCCGTCGACTTCAAGACCTCGTGCCGGGACAATCCGCTCTAGCATTAGACCTGCAGCGGGATGACATCGAAGAGCTTCTTTGACAACAGCATTGAGGAAAGGAAGGTCTCGAACTTCATTCCAACTGACAAGGCCATCTTCGCGGGTAAATCGGCCGGCTTTTTCTTCTTCCGCTAGCTCAGACATCAAAGTCTTCATGTCATCCGGATTCTTCATCAGATAATAAAAGATAGCTCGGAAAGTAATCGCTGTTGTATCTGAGCCTGCAAACATATTTGCCACTGTCAGAGCGAGCACTCTATCGTTATTCATGAACTCTGGGTCTTTTTGATTGGCTTCGAGAAAGCGCGAAAGAAAGTCTCGACGGCCATTGTCTTGGTCAAACTTCATGTCGCCGAGCTTTTCGGGATCAACTCGAGCGAGCATTCGATTGCGTGCAAATGTCGCGACGGGAGAGGATGAGTTGGTGAAACCCCATTTCGTAAGCTGTAGCCTTAATGGGTTCTTGAGGAGTAAGCTGTCGAGAATTGGCAGTTGTCCGACCTACGTGAGTGTCAGATCAGTAGACCCAGTCCAGGTTGTTGGGATACACACAGGTGCTGCATAGTTGAGCAACCATTCAAGATTTCCGATAATGTTATCCACGTCTTTTCCATGGTCCACGAAGCCTAGTCTTTTCGAGTACGTCAACTCCCCTATGACATCGAAGGCGTAGTACTGTAGCCATGTTCCAAAGTCAAGGACATCATTTTGGTTGGCATATCGCTGGTCGAGTTGTTTAAAAAACTCAGTGGTGGTGGAGTCGACGAACGGTTCGAACTGGACGAGGGTACTCATAGCATAGGCATTTGATACAGAACGTCGAAGCTGCGAGTGGAACTTCTCATCTTGTGAGGTGAAGAGCGTGATGAGTCTCTTGCCACTCTTGTTGATGGTCTGCTGAACCGGGCTACAACTTGTCAGTTTGTGTCACTCTCTTCATCGCCCTGGTGACTTACTAGAAATCTGACTTGGTATATCCCGAGTTGTGAGCGTAGATCGTCTGTATAGCAGCTGGATCCGCGATCGATACCGTGTTGGGACCGAGTCTCACGACGCTACCGTATTTTTCATGCAAAGCAATCTGCGTCACCTCTGGTCTTCTCCGATACACGTCGAGAAAGCGCCAGAGGTCAGTGAAAGACGCCAAAGCTGGTCCGGGAATGCCGTTCAAGCCATTGCCGTACTTATTGACGAGGAGCTTCGTCACGAGCAGTCCGACAAGGGCGGCTGTTAGATACGCCCATGGGTGCTGAAGGAAGAGATCCAGAATCATTTTGCACACTTCTCAGAGCTCGCAAATCTCATGTGATTTATAGTGATGAATGTCGAAACAGTGGTCGATCCACTGCTTTTAACAACATCCTACCTACCCCGCGTGATACATGTTTGGTGGTTTCGCAAGGTCAACGGCACTTACCAAGGCATCGGAAGTTTCCATGCGGGGTAGTTCCGAATATTACCACCAAAACATCGGTAAGGTTCCGATTTGGCTCTTTTAAGTCCTGTTCTGTAGTATATCTTTTGACTGAGATTTCAGGCTACGGGGATGATTCGGTATGTTTGGTAAGCTCTCCCCATCAATTGGGCCATACTACCGGGGGCCAGTGGACCTCTCAGAGTCGAAAAGAATATCAGGCCCGCTCAATAAACTCTCAGTCGCCAGAATCCTATCCCCATGTTTAAGCTTGCTTTACACAGGGCGTTGCCAGTTCAGAACTGTCTTGCCTTGTTCTAGCAACCTTTTTCTCTCCGTACTCCAGTGCATTACAAGCTCTTTAGTAGGCTTACCATCGTAGTATACGAACATTTCGGAAGGTGGCGGTTGAGGAGTATCGGGCCAATCTATGAAATTAGGCGCGTCTTTGTAGGTAGTGATCTGTTTGCCTCTGCGATACTTTTTAGACCATTCTCTTAGGACCTTGCGAAATTCCGAGACTGGGTGATCGAGTTGGACATCTGGATGTTGGGCCCAGTCCTTCTGTTCGATTTCAAGAACGTTTTGTTTCTCGTGCCGAACGGCACGCAGCGTTTCGTCGCGAGTAGTGATCTCGTACATGGTGAAAATAACGCCCTTGACGTCATTGCGCGCCTCTCTGTAGCCAGGCTCTCCAATCCGAATGAGAAGTTAAAGTCAAATATCATTATGGAATCTGCCTCCTCGTCGATAAGGAGATTGCGAGGAGCGATGTCTTGGTGAGCTATACCAAGATTCAAGTTAAGCTCATCGATGACGTTAATCAACTGCGTCAGCCACTTGAGCTTTAAAGTCCAAGTTTTATTCTCCTCGAACGTCCCTCCAGGAATGTATACACTTGTAAACCCCACGCAACGGTTCTCAGTCTCACCCACCACGATCTTATCGAAGGCCACGATAAGTGGATGTTTGGGCAAGCGCATCCAAAGATTCATCTCATGCCACACATATGATAGGCGTTGGTCGAGAAAGTAATACTTGAAAACGAGCTATGACTACTTAGACCCTCCATATCCATGTCAGTATCTGGGAGGTGCTCACCTTCTTGTCTGAATCTGGGGACTATAGAAATCGGGCAGGGTCTACTAGTGGGCCTAGCCGGTCAATCTCTTCCAGCTCTGACCTTAAAATCGCCTCAATTCCGTCCGGACGCTCGGTTGCTTCCAGAGGAGGGTGATATGGACATCGGGTATTATCGTCTTCTTGATCAGTGGAAGTTGAGACCAGGTCATCTTACGGTGAAACCCGAATCTCAAAGACATCTGGTGCCAGATCATCGATATGTCTCTGGAGATGCTCGATTGCTGGGTCTTCTGATTCAAGCTCCTCATCCATGGTGACGGACACAAGGTGACGTTGATCCCAGTCCATAATGTGCCAAGTACTTGGGCCCCATGGGAAAATATTACCGCTAAAAGCGAAAAATCTCTCTTCCGGCTTCAGTATCGTGAGTTGGCGATATTGGAAATAGTGGTGGTGTTCGTCAGGGCCAGGTCAAAAGAAATCAGGATGGGAAGTAACCGAGGGTGATCGAGACTGATGATGTGAAGTTGAAAAGACCATGAAAGTCTCCAGTGTTTTTGGAGGCAAAACATCTCAGCCGCATACAAGAGACGGGCACGTATTGAAACAATTCTCAGCCATGGCTCAGGTACAGCACAGCCTAGAGCACCAAATTCTTGGCTCTAGGCGCAAACGGCATTTTGTGTACTTTGAATCCATCTTCGAATAGATTTCGTAATGCGTGACAAGTCAATCGTTTTGATATGCCCCTCTCTATCAAATGACCAAAACAGTGAAAATCGTGACACCTGTCGACAAAGCGCAAGGCACGACACTAAAGAATGGTCTCATGGAGCTCTTTCAATGCATATCCACGTCGCACATAGTCACGTATTGACCAGGTTTCATAATCATTCATTCTATTTGCTACTTTTTGTTTCCAAAAGTGATGACAGCGACAAATACCTTCTTCTCTAGGTTAGGCTATGTTGCACTAACAATTAGATAAGTGATAAGGTGCAAAGGCGCGCCCTGTGATTCACTGAACCTAAGCACTAAACCCCCTCTGCTTTAGTGCTCGGCTCCCTCATTCGTTGATTCATCAGTTATTTCCTCCTCGTCCGCGCATATTTCCATCTCTCTCATCATCTAGAATTCTTCTTTCACACACACAAAATGGCATCGGCAGCACGAACTGTGCTCACTTTCCAGCGTAATGCAAAGCTCCATTCGTTACAAACACTGATCACGGCAATTCGACCATTTGGCAGCTTGGAGGCTGAGAATCGTGAGCTATTTAAGCAAGGCACCGACGAAGACTATGCAGTCGTCACAGAAGAGACAATCTTTCATCCGCAAGGAGGAGGTCAGCCCTCAGATGTTGGAAAGATAACGGATGAAGCTGGAGCGTCATTCACTGTTGCATCTGCTCGTATGGATGCTGTTCGCGATGGCCAGGTCTTACATTTTGGTAGATTCAACTCCGACAAGAAGTTCACAGAAGGACACCAAGTCACGCAAGAAATCGATGTTGAGAGACGCCTTCTCTACTCACGATACCACACCGCCGGTCACGTTCTCGGTTCAGCAGTCAACCATCTCCTCAAAGACACAGTCGAGGGTTTTGAAGAGTTGAAAGCCTCTCACTTCCCCGACTCAGCATCATGCGAATTCCAAGGCCTCATCGACGGAAAGTACAAAGAGCCCATTCAAAAGAAAGTCGATGAATTCTTAGCGGCCAAGATGCCAGTTGAGATTGACTGGTGGGACGCTGAGGAGTTTCGCAAGAACGGTCTCGAACACCTTACGCCCGACGCGAGCTTTTTGGGACCTGGAGAGACAAAGTTTCGTGTTGTGAGGATTGTGGGAGCAGAGGTTTATCCATGCGGTGGAACGCATGTAGATACCACGGATCTATGTGGTGAGACGTTGGTTAAGAAGATTGCGAGGAGTAAGGGAAAGTCAAAGGTCAGCTATTTGGTGAAATGAGGCTGCAGAGAGTATAGACATCATAGACGAGAGAATGCCTAAAATTAGACCACGTTTCGGCATACAAAAAGCCGAAGTTCGCGAACTCAGATTTTTGTATCAAGACACCGAGGCGTGTTTTCTCCTATGATTAAGCTTATTCTGCTCGAGAACCCTTGATCCTATGTCAACAACCTAATTTCCAGATCATTCAATTCGATATGAAATGAGCAGTGGCTCGATGCTACAGTGGCTTTCGCCAAGTTATCAAATAATACGACCCCCCACTATTGATGCAATGATGCTAATGCAAATAAGAAATGTGCAATCCCACGCAAAAGATGATTCCTCCAATGTGAGAGCTTTGTCGCAAGTCAAGTCAGATCTCACAGTTATCGAACAAGTATTTCCTCACAAGTGTACCTATCATGATTGGCAATTCCCCCGCTGTCAGATGTATCGCCACATGGGACCTACCATATGCAATGCGTGCATGCTAAACCCTGCAGCATGGAACCCCTGGCCGGCACCTCAGACACTTCCGATACAACATACAGGGGACAAGACGGGACGAAACCACCAATTGCGATGTGGCTTACTCGTATTGATCCCATGTTCTGAGAATATGATATATCGAATGTCATCTTTTCTCAACGGTCATCTTGCGTCATGATAGTGGTCAGCAATTTGTCACGGCAGTTCACAGTCCCTGCAAGAAGCTTTTTGCAAGTCAATGCGATTGCGCTATCGTATTGAGTCTCAGTGTCCATGGTCACTAAAGCCATTCCTCCATGAAGTAGATACAAACAAAAACTAATGGGAAACCGTAAACCTCATAAAATACAAGAACAGGCCAGCCTAGTCCTTCGCCCTCCATCAACCCGCTTAAGCAGCTCCAGCAGCATCAGCCTTCTGGATCAGGAACTCAGGAGCATCGCCGGAAGCAGCGCTCTGGTAGGCCAAGTGAGGAGCAGCAACGATAAGCGAACCAGTGCAGACAAGATCACCGGTATTGCAGAAGACCTTGGTGCGGTCCTCGGGGTAGCTGGGGATCTTTCCGCGGTTCTGGAGGTTCTTGGTATATCCGAAGAGAACAACTCCAGCAATCTTCTCACGAATACCAGCATCGACGTCGGTGACACTGGCGGCGGCGAGAGCAGCACCCTGGCTGTAACCTCCAGCGATGAGAACAGCATCAGGACACTTCTGGTTAGCGTCATTGAAGTGTCCCAGCATCTCACGGATAGCAGCGCTAGAAGTTCCACGAGGAAGAGCGTTGTCTCCGAGGGTAGCACGGTAAGCACCGCCAACGCCCTGGATCCAGACACCGTTCTTGCCGTACTTGGCCTCGAGCTTTGAAGCAACGCGGGGACCGAGAGTTCCCTTAATAAAAGAGTTAGTTATGATCTGTCATTTGGGGGAGTTGGTGGGGGTGAAAAAGGGCACTAACAAGGTTGCCAGCTTCAGTGGAGCCGCGAGCGTAGATGAAGATGACACCAGGGCATGAACCGCTGTTGCCGTTGGCAAGATCGTTGCGGGTGATGCTGCCGCCTAGCTGGCGAGCCTCGAGAGCAGCGGCATCCTGACCAGCGGGAAGAGCAGAGGCTGTGGCGGCGAGAAGAGTAGAGATGATGGAGAACTTCATTTTGGCGGTTGAGGCAAAGAAGAATCGAAGACGAATGAGTTGGATTTGAAAGAAAGGCTGTTGAGTGAGTGAATGACTGAGAGGCTTGATTTCATTCCATCAATGTCGAGGTTATCTCAGGTATTTATCTTAAATGTCCAACGAAACATCTATCTTCTGTGCTTTCGCAAGTCTAACGCTTTTGGAATAACTCAGAGTACAGACGATGGATCACTTTTCGGTACCAAGAAGCAAAGACCAAAGCAAGCTCTCTATCTCCCGGAAACAAATTAAGAGTACATACCATCCAAACCCGTTCGTTCTCAAACCTATCATCATGCATCCCACCAATCTCAACTCCCGAGTCATGCAAGAAGCCCCTGTCTGCCGCCGCCAAAACCAGTAGTCTCTTCGCAAGCCCTCATCAAAACGGGAAATGAGCCCCGTTGCGCCAAGTCAAGACCACTCCACTGATCATCGAAACAGAGCAATATGGCAGTGTGAAACGGCGCCCTATGACCACGTTGTTGGGAACCTAAGCTAAGCTTACCCACCGGGTGTGCGCCGCTTTGACAGTTGCTTTTTTAGACAAGGACCTGAAACCACAAGAATTGGTGGCCTCAGGAGGGTGATGGTGGCAGTGCGCATTTATTCCCGGTTTCACACTAAAACCCGCTAACGTGGTCAGCCCATACCAATTCGAGTTTGATTGAGTCTTGGGGTGTCAGGAATGTATAAATGACCTCGGTTCGGTATGTTCCATGCACAAAGTGCAAGGTTGTATTGGCCAGATTGCGGGTATTTCAGCGCTAGAGCATTCCAAACAGGCCCCTCGGTCACGGGAATTTGAGTTTTCGATAGATTGCGATTGTCGACAAGGTCATGGTGACTTTGGCTTCTAGTTTCAGTCTAACAGGTTTTAGCGTTCTCGTATTGTAGTTGAAACTGGCTTGTTTGATCCCTTGGGCTTGGACAGGTGAGAGCTTCATGACTCGGTATGAACTGATGATCTTCTTGTGCTCGGACACTAGAAGGTGTCAAGAACGCTCGAGCTGGTTGTCGTTCCGATAGCGGAATATGTCTAAAAGTATGTCTAATTTTGTTTTGGGAGAACGGCGCTGGTAGAGATGTTTGGCGCAGTTAGGACGCTATTTTGGATCGATATGCAGTGTCTACAGTCTACTGTACGCATCTTCAGGTTGATGATCTTTCCGGTTTCCGAACATCGCCAAGGTTCCATGATCGCGAGAAACGCCGTATTGGCTCTAGACTGACTTGTCTCACCACCATCTTGATTTCGAGGCTGTGATCAGAGCCGAGGCTCGTCGACGGTGTTGTCATTTCGAGGGGAAGTAATATGGAATCTCAGAACCAGCTTCAAGTTAATAACATCTCGTTCCGAGCCGAGGTTCATGAATAGATTAATCCAACACCATCTTCAGTCTCGAACTCACCACCAGTTCAACCTTACCGAGGCCTATCCTCAGATAAATGAAGACAACTCTGTTTCATCACCATCTTAATCAGCGCCGGCAACAATAGTTACAGTCGGTCACAACTTTCGGGATCACTAGCTCCGTTGTCACTAAAGTTTAGTCTCAGCTCCCACCTGACTGGTACCGAGGTCTATCACCTTTGAGGTAAGGTCATCCCAGCCTTCAGGTTCCAAGTGCCTTGCGCAGGATCATGATGGTGTGAACCCCGCAAACTGAATCGAGTGAACCAATTGGACCTGTCTCACTTAGCTCAACCATCATACCTATCTCAATTCGCGACAATTACCGTTCGCAGATTAGTGAATTACATGCTCAATTCGTTGTCTACTTCTAAATTCTGCAAGTTCATGGGAGTTTCTTGATATAGAACATTTTCTGTTTAATAATACAGCCCAACGGGTTTCGAATACGGTTGCAAAGCTTATGCCTCGGAAAGAAGTCGCAATTATGGAACACCTCCTCGCATTTAACCCCGATACGGCTCCGGGAATGTCAAACCCTGTGAGCTTCCAGGAACTTTCGACGAAAATTCTATGTCGCAAGCTTCACAAGCCGAGGCAAACTTCCTTTCCCATTCATCCCCATCAACTTGTAACATTTCCCCAAAATGCGGAATAACTACCTTCTTCAGGAGAGGAAATGTGTGGGCCGAGAGGGTGATTGACTCCACAACCTCGCCATGTACCAGTGAACATGCGCCCCTATTAGACCAAACTCCTTAATGGATTCTGGAAGTATTTGGCAAATCCTTCGTGCAGGCTGAAGGCCCTGCTGCCAACGGCGATGCAGTATGCCGTTGTCGATGTACAGTGTCTCGAGGACTTTCATGCCTGAGAGATCTTGGATTACTAGTTCACCATCGATGCCCCAACCAGGAAACTCGAGTGTGACGTGTTTGAGCGTATCGCTTCTCAGCATCAAGATATCCTCAATTTTGTACGAGACACCGGGTCGTGCGCTTGCGGCACCAGCACCTGACCAATACTCTGGTGCGCCGAACCGGAACGTTTGCAGTTTTGAGAAGCCACGCATGATTGCCTCCAACCGACTGGTGTGGATTGCGGATGATCTCAGTATAATTTCATTGACATTGTTGTGACAAAGACCCCTCTCTGACTCTTTTATCGCCTCCCGTAGATCCAAGCCGGCTAGTTCGATGCTTTCCAGTTGAGGTGCTGCGTCCAGCAAACCAGCCAGACTGTCGAGGTTGTCAGCTGGGAAACAATTTGAGACAGTGATAAGAAGTTTCTTCAAATTCGGAAGATATCCAGACGAGATCGACCAGAATTTCCGGTCGGTTTGGACACAAATCTCAAGCTCATTGACATTTGGTATGAAAGACACAACAACAGAAAGGAGGCAATCAATGGCAATCTCGGCATTTTCTATGGTTTCTCCGAAAAAGCTTCTTGCGTTTCTTAATCGGTCAACCGGAACCATGGGGTTTCTCTGGGCAGCGTCGTATAGATGAGTTCGATACCGTTTATCGCACTTTGCAAAAAGGTCCAATGGATCACCATGTTGATAGACGAAACGCTGACACACCACCCGGCTCAGACAGAGCTCCTTGACATGTTGACCAAGAGTTGGTATTCGACCAATGGTGTCAATGAAACCAAAGAGATCGCGCCCTATTGGTCGATGATACAAGTGCGGTTGGGAAATACGCCTCAGTTCCTTGCATGTCAGAGATAATGCCGATAGACACTTTCTGTCCTGAGTCAGTGTCGACTTTTTGTCGCGAAAGAAGTATTGAGGAGATGTTCTCTTGCTACAGCAGGGACAGAATCGCTGGCATAATATGTCTATGATCTCTTCAGGCAAAGAGAAAAGATGGGTGAAAGATGGGGTCGCCATGGTTATTTGGTGATATGAAGAGGAGAGAAATGGCTTGCGAGGATGGATACAGATATGACTCTTATAATAAATGGTGAACAATGAAGGTTCTGACAAATAGAGTCAAAGTGAGTAGGCTTTTGGTGTTGATTGGGCAATTTTTTCGTACTTACTATCTGCCTAAGGTTAAGTTCAGCCTGGTTGCAGGTGCTATAGTAACACGTAAATTGTATTCGAACTTTTTTTAATATCACAACTGGTCTTTGACTTTCGATCCAAGGTACTGTGGCAAACATCACGAGACGCTCTTTTGATCACGTCCACAACCTTATTGTTAATGATCTGTAAATTAAGAGTTTTTTAACTCTCTCAACATAGGGTAAGTCAACAATGTCAGCACTACGTCATCGGACCACTGAACTCGAACTCAGCCAATCACTCTGTGAAACTGTGAGGCACAGTAAGACCAATCTTATCTATCAGTTAGTAGAAAAGTCCCCGAATCAGTGACCTCTCTCTCCTATCATGCATTTCTATTTGTAGATCCGGGTCATCTAAAACTCCGGCCGCCCGTCGCCTCCCGTTTTCGAACCAAAATCTCACTGCATAACCAGCCTCACTCTCCTAACTAAGAGGGGGCCGTCAATTTAAACCAGGGGTAGTGACAAAATCCTTCTCACCTCTCCTCCATCGATACTTAAATACTGCCTTTTTATTTCTGTCATATGGAATATAGTGAAACTCCGAATGACCCCATCACATTAACCGAAGCACTCTTACTGGCCTCCTCCCCTCGACGCTGATCTTTCAGCGCAGCCACGACGGTATTGGTAGGATGTTTTCTGCAAGAAGTAAAAAAAGAAATCGGATGACGAAATACCAATGATACCTTATTGAAACCTGGAAGAAGGACACTTCTTCAGATTACAAATGCATTCTCTCTCTCTAAGCCTACTTTGAATAACTGATCCTCCGGAGGATTCTCATGGTCTCCATAAGGCCAGGCCCAAAAGTTCGTAACCGAGCTTGTCGCGTATTTTTGTTTGACTAGAAATCCACGCGTTTGATTGGTAGGGCTGATCTGTCTTGTCTGCCTTGGATAACGCCCAAATTTCGCCGCATCAGCCCCCTTCACTGGGTGAGCCATTCACCATGGGCTGCTTTAGTCGCTTTTCGGGATGGAAGCTCACAGCCGTGTACCTCACCATTCTCGTGAGTACGCTCACGACGCTCCTCTTCGTCACGCTCTTCGTGTCGCTGTTTGCGCTGAAGCGTGACGATGGAGAAGATGCGCTCACCAGTGGGAGGGATGCTGGTGATGCGCTGGGCCAGAGTGTTTTGTACAAGGGGAGCTGCGATACAACTGCGAAAGCGAACTTGTGGATTCATTTGCTCATCAATATCGTGAGTACTGGCATTTTGGCGTCGTCCAACTTCTTCATGCAAGGTCTTGTTGCGCCGACGCGAGCTGAAGTCGACGCTGCGCATCGCTCAGGTCATTGGCTAGAGATTGGCGTTCAATCACTCAAGAACTTTCGTTTTCTTGGCTGGCGAAAAATCCTCTTCTGGTCTCTATTTTCCATGAGCTCTGTCCCGCTTCATCTTGTCTTCAACGGTTGCGTGCTCGAGAGTAAAGGCACCAACGGCTTCACAGTCATGATCGGCTCTCCGGAACTCACACAAGGAGGCTGGAAAGGATTTCCCTCAATCACAGCAGCCTACTCCGATAGATTGAACTACAGCGATCGAACACAGGTCGACGGCAACCCTGAATCTCTGGAGAAGCTAAAGCCCATTAATGACTCTTTTGTGGTTAACCAGACGAGTGGAAACTGGGTCGAAATGGCGCTGCCCGACTGTATCCATCGATACAACAACCCCCAACAAGCCTTGACACATTGGCGACATTTGATGATGATAATATACGACTTTGACGACATATACCGAAATGAAACAGTTGGTTGGAAACGAGCTGATGTACTGATGAACACGACAAACACGACCGATCTCAACGTCATGAATCCTCTCTGGACAGTGGATGCATTTACACGCACCGGGAGGACATCTCAGTCGAGCAGTAGTCAGAATCAGTACATGTCAAACCCTGAGCCCAGTTATCTGGTGTCTACTCTGCCAGATGAATATGGCAACACTGAGCCAAACCAGCGCGCTTACATAACCGTCTACGGAACGTGGGATATGCAAGGTACTCGCAATGTCTTTGACCCTCAATCCGGTGCCATCATCACAGACCCAAGAGTTTTCAAGACCAAGTATCGCGTTATGCAGGTTGATCGGTGTTACTCGGAGAAGTACGAGGCGCCCTGTCGATTGAGCATAGCGAACAGTCTCTTGCTCATTGTCTGCATTATGTGTCTCTTCAAAACCGTCCTGTGCCTTTTGGTTCTGAAGCTCCGTGTCTGGGGGGATGAGAATCCGCTTATGACGCCGGGAGATGCGATCGCGTCGTTTATTTCGAGACCGGATGAGGAGACGAGGGGGATGTGTACGTTGACTATGGAAGATTTGAGAAAGACGGCAAAACCTACACAGACGAGGTTGGGGGAGACGGATCAGAATTATAAATGGCTGCAAGGACCGAGGCAGTGGCAGAACAACTCACCACGAAGGTTTGGAAAGGCTGTTCCTCGAAATATTTGGGTACTGTCATCTCTGCTCATCGGATGTTCTCTCATCGTGGCTTCAGTCATGCTAAGCATCGCCATCCAGGGTCAATCTCTGTAAGTCAACCTCCCTCTATCAGTACACATGAAAGATCCTAACCCCATCACAGGAGCAATTCTAAATTCATGCATGCGCCGCAGAACGAAGACGTGAAGGACAACGCTCTAGATAATCTTCCTCTCATCTCACTCACCATGGTTGCCAACACACCGCAGCTTATCCTCTCCATCTGCTACCTCGCGTACAACGGCCTCTTCACACGCATGCTAGCTGAGTTTGAATGGTCAAAGTACAGTGTTGCATTTCGTTCGCTGCGTGTCACTGAACCACGCGGGTCGCAGAACGCGACGTATCGTCTTCAGCTTCCTTATCGGTTCTCGATCCCTTTGATCATTATTAGTATTGCGCTCCACTGGATCTACTCCAACTGTATTTACGTGAGCAATTACGAAGGTAAGCATCAGTTCCTAAAATAGTTAGCTGTCCAGATTAAAGTGCTGACACATCACAGCATACGCCCCTGGATATCCGTATAACAGAACCGTCACAGTCGGCCTTCAGTTCTCATCCAAGGCTATCTTGGTTGGTCTCTTGGTATCGATCGGTGTCGCCATCACGCCACTCTTCCTCGCCTTTGTCAAACTACCTGGTGTGATGGTTATCGCGGGCGCAAACTCGGCAGTTATATCAGCAGCCTGCCACTACCCCTCTACAAAACTCAAATGCCTTAGCCGTGCAACCTCCAAGATGAGCATGAGGAGCAACGAGTATGACAGCATGACTGCTCGACTGATAGGTGGTGAAGAAGTAGAAGAACTCAGGGACGTGTCGAGGCGAAAGATCAAATGGGGAAGGATGTCGATGGGCAAGAGTGATGAGAGCTCAGTCGGACACCTCGGCTTCGGTACGGAGGAGCTTGATATCGAGAAGCCAGTAGAAGGAGAGTATTACAGTGGCGTGAGAGATGTCTATGACGAAGGATTGAGGAGAATGCGGATGTTGTAATGATAACAGAAGTTCGGGACTGAATCCTTCTGATCGATTGTACTACTACGTTGCACGCTGGATAAAATCGGTGGCGAATGGCCTATTAGATAGATTCTCGTACATAAAATATTCATTTCCACGATCATCACTGGCTGCTTTGCCTCCATGTCCCCAGAAACTGGTGGCTGCATTCCTAGTGACAGATTTGGAAGTATTGAAGGTTATAACACGATGAATTGAGAAATGACCTTCCCCACGAACGTTAACCTAAGGCTATCCTTATCGTGGCATGGGGTCGTGATGGATAAGGGGAACGGCAAACCGGCATCGGCGTCTAATAAGTCGCCCGCATCCAAAACAGAAGTTCCTCAGCTTCGATGGCGCACTAGAACACGTTGGTGTTGTATTGAGCGGCCGATCTAGCAACGGGACGCCGATAGCCGTATTTCCATATCTGTGCCACCTCTTCAGCGCGAGTGGCTTATCTCTCGCCTCTTTCGTATCAACCGTTACTAACGGCTATTCCCGTGCAAGACCCGCGTCAGCACGCGACAAAACATGAGTAAAATCTCACGCTTTTTCATGATGTGACAACATATCGTTTGCGAAATTACAAGATTAAGCATATGAAACCCCCCAGAACTGCTAATGTCAACGATTAATACCATCGGCACTTAAACGTGTCTCCCGGCTAACTCGGCGATAGATGGCTTGATAGACCAGGGTCTGAAAATGGGACTGACTGCCCAATCTAGCGCGACCTCGGCTGATCTAGCCAGTCTTGGCAGGTCACCTCGCACCAATGCCGATTTACCAGGACCTTTTGTTGCTAAGTCGTAGCCAAAGACGCGTGATCTTGCGGGGAAGGGGGGGCAAGCTGTTAATAGGGGACATGTCACTGGCTTGCAATTCTTGGTTGGACTCCTGTATGATTTCGAATGGGGCGAGTCGCAGTGTCGCATGTCTTGCAGTCGATATCAGATACGAAATGAGTCCGGGCGTGGCCAACCGAAACCGCAAATAACATCGGGAACAAGAGAGGAACTTTTGGCAGGTTGGGTCCTTTTGAAAAAGTTCCTGTGCCATTGTGTTGGGTATTGCCGTCCTATCCAGTACGATAGCGTGCCGAAAACCCGGAATGCCTTTGATGGTCTAGCACGACTTTTGTATTGTAGTAATGGCGATGATCGTCTTGGTGTTTTAGATGACTTGAGTACAAAACATGTTGCATCGCCCTGCCAAGAACTTGGGTTTCATCGACATCCTTTCTTCTCCATGTTTATGTTTTAATTTACTTTGTTAAAGCTACAATGAGTATCTCTGAGAAGGAGACCAAACCGGAGAGCCCTTCTTCCAAGGCGGATATCTATCCTGCTGATGAGAAGAGGGGTCTTCCTCAGGATGACAAGAATATGCATGATATTGAGATCATGTCGTCTGATAAGGTGAAGCAGCCTCTTGAGACTGCTGAAGATATCGTCACACATGTTATTCAGGTCGATGATGACCCTACTATGAACCCATGGACGATTCGCATGTTTGTCGTTGGTTAGTTGACTACCTACTCTTGAGATGTAATATGCTGATGGGTGATAGGCATTGGATTGTCTGCCTTTGGTGGTGTCCTCCAAGAAATCATGTACTTCAAGCCCCAGGTCGTCTACGTCTCCGTCATGTTCTTGACCGTCCTCGCTGAAACGCTCGGTACCGGTCTCGCTCACATCATCCCACGCTGGGGTCGCATCGGTCGTCTTCTCAACCCCGGTCCCTGGAACAGAAAGGAACATACCGCCGCCGTCCTCATGGCCTCAGCCGCTTCAGTCTCAGCCTTGTCCACCGAAGCCTTGACTGTCCAGAAGCTCTGGTATGGCGGTTACCCCGACCAAGCAGCCGGTATCTTCATCACCCTGTCGTCTCAGCTTATCGGATATGGTGTCGCTGGTATGATGAGAAGTGTTCTGCTTTACCCTACTAAGATGCTGTACCCTGCCAACCTTCCCATCACGACTGTCATGGAGACTCTGCATAAGCCCAAGTCAGAGACCAGAAAGAGATTCCAAGTCTTCTGGATTGTCTTTGTTGCCATCTTCTGCTGGGAGTGGTTCCCTGAAGTAAGTGCACCGACTCAGGCGTACAAAGTCACGCTGACAATAGTAGTACATCTTCCCTCTCCTCTCCGCTGTCTCCATCTTCTGCCTCGCCGACCGTCACAACCCCGTCTTCACAAACCTCTTTGGCGGCTCCCAAGGTAACGAGGGAATGGGCTTCCTGAGCATCTGCTTCGATTGGAACTACATCGCTGGCTTCGGCTCACCTCTCTGGATGCCTCTTCAGACACTCTTTAACAGTTATCTCGGCTACGTCGGTGGTATCGCTCTGTCCATGGGTCTCTACTACGGAAACTACTGGCGCGCAAAGGACTTCCCCTTCATGGCACAGCTTCTCTACGATGGAGCTTCCAACACTACAACTCATATTCCTTACAACGAGACTGCGATCATGAACCCCGACTTCACTGTCAACAACGATCTAGTCGACCAGCAGGGTCTACCTTACTTGACTGCCACATACATCAACTATCTCATCACCTCCAACGCTGGTCTCACTGCCACAATCGTGCACATGCTTCTCTGGAACTATGCCGAAGTCAGCCTGGGATGGAACTGGATTACAGTCGCCAACATGAAGAAGCTTCTTCGTCCCGAGACATACAAGTTCTGGCAGCATGTTGGTGCTCGCACCGAGGAAGAGAAGCAGAAGCTCCGCGACGACCCCACCATCGATCCTCATTACAAGCTCATGCTCGACTACGACGAGGTTCCCAACAGTTGGTACTTCGTTATCCTCCTCTCCAGTATCATTATCGGATTGGCTTGCTTGTATGCCATGAAGTCAACTCTTCCGTGGTGGGGTTTCATCTTGGCCATCATCTTCCTCGTAGTGTTCTTGGTTTTCTTCGGAGCTCAGTATGCCATCACTGGTTTCGGCTTCAACCTTCAGCCTATCTTCCAGATGTTGGCTGGTTACATGTTCCCTGGTCGCCCTCTTGGTAAGGCAACTCCCGTCACTCGCATTGTCAACGATACTGACCATTTTAGCCAACATGTACTTCACTTCGTACACTTACAACGCCCTCAGCCAGGGCTTCCTCCTCCTACGTGACCTGAAGCTCGCTCAGCAGAACAAGCTCTCTCCCAAGGCCACTTTCACTACTCAGGTCATCGGCTGTATCCTTGGTGCTCTCCTCAACTATGTCATGATGATCAGGTAAGAGTCTATGAAGCAAGAATCTTGACAGTTAAAGCTAATTCAGTGTAGCATCGTTGACAACCAAGCCACCATCCTCAAGTCCGCTGAAGGTACCAACGTCTGGAGTGGTGCGCAGGTCCAACAATTCAACACCCTGGCCATTGCCTGGTCCATCGCCCCCAAGATGTTCTCCATCGGCGCTCGCTACGAATGGGTCACCATCGCCTATCTCATTGGCTTCGCCGCTCCTCTCCCCTTCTACTTCGCTCACAAGTTCTTCCCTCACATCCGAATCTTCTCTTACCTCAACACCCCCATCATCCTCTGGTACCTCGGTTACCTCTTCGTCGGACTCAACGCCTCAGTCACCAGCTACTTCATCCTCGGTGCCTTTGGTCAGTTCTACCTCCGACGATACCGCCCTGAGTGGTTCGTGAAGTGGAACTACCTGATCTCTGCTGCTCTTGATGGTGGTACTCAGGTCATGGTCTTCATTGCGACTTTTGCTGTCTTTGGTGGCTCTGGAAAGTCGGTTCCGTTCCCAGCATGGGCAGGAAACAAGGTGGACAACTTTGACTACTGTGCTTTCAATGCGAACAGTTAGATGAGGAGAGTGGGGGAATGGCCAAGGAGAGGCCATGTGTAATTGCAGTACCATATTTATAGCATTTAAAAGTACATTAGGGAATAAATGACTTTTATTTTGAAATCTCTGGACCTGTCACAATTTGCTTACTGTCATAGCCTGATCTTAAGCTTGGAAAGCCTCTGGACGAAGTAAAAAGCTCATCCTGTGCTATTGTGTGGGTAGTTGGAGGTAGTGAAACTGTGTTTTATGAATTATGTTTGCACCGCGCAGCAGTAAGATCAGACCTCGGAGCCAAGCAGCAGGACCTCAGCGCCCATATCCGCGACACCAAATAACCTCGCCGACATCGACAGTTCGAACTCGCAAATGAAGTCGCCCACTGGATATACAAGGGGAATACAGAAGTCAATAAGGTGGACCATTCAATGGCGGAAGTTGGCAATCACCGCTCTGTCAAAGGTACCGCAAATTTGGACTCTCCTCAATGAGAACTCCTCTTTACTGACCAGCTAGATAAACAAACGATCCTGAACGAAGACTTGACCGGGACACCGAGCCATCAAGCCGAACCTGTGAATCTCCTCTGGTCGAACGAAAACCACAAAGCTACTTTCACCTTTTCTGATGACGATGGCTCTCCTTCAATCCCCAAGCGAAAACCCCGATATCTCCCGATTGCTCCAATTCTGATAAGGATGGCGAATCAGCGTGTTCAAGCCGACTCCAGCTTCAGAAGAGGAGGAGATCACATTACCGCAGTCTATCGACCACAGGCAGCCATTTCGAGTTTGACTTCAACAGTTTGCCTCAACGCGAGGTATGCGATGGGAATCCTGGTGCCTATCTTGGTCTCGCGTCTTCTCCGCCTGTCCCTGGAGCCCTCATCTGACAAGAGGCCACCGGCTCCAAGAGTACAAGTGGTACCCTTGGTGATGTCGTCGATAAAGCAGTGTGCCCTATGGTACCGAAGAATCCCCGCCACCAAGAGAAGTCGACATCCCAGTTTGCCAAAAAAGCAGACAGACGCTTTGAGTTCGACTTCAGCGATTTGGCCGACCCTAACGCAAAAGTAATCAAACCAGTATCGAGTCTAAGAGATTCGTTTGCTAATCTGCCCTGTAGTTTGATGGAATAGAAGACGTTGACTAAGAATCCAAGCGATACCCCTGGCGACGTTGGCTATGAGGCGGATGGCTCTTTTGAGTCGACAGACCTAGCAACTGATGCTTGGGTGACGGGCCTTACCCTGTTTAATTGGTGTTTCTATTAGGTGTAGACCGACAGTGCTCTTTAGACTCAAAGCACACTTCCTTCGCAGACTTTAAGACAGTAGCATGTAATTTTAGTCGGTCGCTATCATCGGGAATCTCTGTATTAGCGCCAACGTTTAGATAAGGAGAACAAAGGAACGACATAGGAGATTTCGACTGATGACGGATTAGTAAAGATCAACCACTGTGGAAGACGGATTATCGTATTATTGGTTCTGTGGTATTTTTAGCCTATGATATATTCGATCTGTTTATGGAATTAAAACCATTAATTATACAAGCCCGTTTCATCTGTTGTCACAGCATATCGCAGACCCTTTGCCATAATCACTACATCAGCCAGATGGCGAAGTTGCCAGATGGAATTATAATACTCCTGGCATTTTGAATCACACAACAGACGGAAATCATTGGTTGGAACCTGTCAACAACTCAATAGAGACACAGATTCGAGATTTGACCAGAAATATAATCTGATAGCAATGTCGGTCTGCATTGTCTGGCTGTATAGCTATTGATATAACCTCTTGCCCTTTCCCAGACCACAAACCATTACCAAAAATCTCCCATCCTTCATCCCATCGGCTTCTATGTACTGCTTCGCAAACCACAAGCTGCCAGATATTGCCCTCATGCAATAGCCTGCCTGTCACTAAAATCCGAGATCCGTCTCACCCTTCGTCAGACTAAGGCTGCCCTCCACCAGACTGGGGCTCCCCACCAATGGGAAACATATCGCTCCATCTGTCATACTCTTCATCGGTCAGAACGTCTTGATACCATTCATTTCGTCGGCCCAAAAAGGCCTCATCTGGAGCGCAACGCTCCATGTTCAATAGTGCGACCAGTGCCTTTCCGCCCCGGAACATCGCCAGGCGTAGAAATGACTCCCAGTCGTGGTTGTTGCAGGCCTCTCGATCGGTCTGATTAATGGGATGAACTGCCTCCTTCGCCGTATGGCAGACCGAATTTGCCATATCCTTCCAATCTGAGATCTCGTGATCCCGCATTCGCGAATGACTTTTGAGGAACAGGACCAGCTGGTCCGCTGATCCGTCTGCGGTCGGGGTCTTTAATGCATTTTGCATATCCGCCTCAAGCGCCTCTATTCCCTTCTCTCCTGCTGTCTGCGCAGGATCGACTCGAGACCAAAGTTGGGTCTCGTTAGTCTCAAATGCGGCGTGTAGAGTTGCTGCAGTAACAGACGAAGATTGACGCAGCTTCGCTACGCTTTGGGCCATCAGCGTATGATTGTCGATCTCGTGGTCTCGACAAGCAAACAGCCGGTCCGTATACTGCTTGATTACGGCAGCTGTTTTCTGATGAGCCTTTGGTAGGCTCAAAGCTGCGGTCCCGATGGCCCGGATTGACCGTCGGGCAGTATCGGTCTCGACGGCGAGGATTTCTTGGCTGGTTTCGTCTTCCACCTCCACCTGTGGGAGGATCGGGGCCTCAAGTAATCGCGAGTCTAGTTTGAAGCCCTCCGACTTTGCCCATCGGTTGAGGACATTCCGGCGAGCCTTGGAGATGAGTGGGAAGATCTCTACCGTCACCTCTTCCTCGATGGTCGACCCAAACACTTCCTTCGTGCTTTCTGGGTCCATCAGCTGATCTAGCCAATGCGCATTTCGTCGGTCCCATTCTTCTGCTGTGATTACCTTTGTGATCGGCGCAGATGGGAGACTCGGCCGGGAAGGATACGGCTGCATGAAACCGGTTGGTGCTTGCTCGATATTGATGACGTTTGCTGGGTACGGCTCGGGAACGGCTTCAGGGAGCTTCTTGCGCTTCTTGGCGTCTGTCATTTTCTTTAATGAATGAATGTTTGTTGGCTGTGTAGAGTTTGTCGGACCCAGGAGGCTCAAGGGATTCTTTTCCTGATTTATACTGGAATCAAAAGCGCCGGTCAGCTTGGGATGGACAGACTCGTCATCGGCATCGAAAGGATTGAGCAAAGCAGTTGCTTGGGATGTATCAGGCTTGACGTGATACTATCAGTTCAGCTTATTGTGTTGGATTCTCTTGTTCGTTAACCTTATCGGAAAGACTGTGAGTAGGTATATGAGTTGTATCAGGCTTGACGTGATCAATCAATTCGGTCTATTGTGTGAGATCCTCTTGTTCGTCTGGTTGGTTAGTAAAGACAGATTCTCATTGAGAGGAGTACCAGTTCATGATACCTTCTGCAGAGTTCTTTGTTGGCGAAGCTGAACTGTTGTTGTTTGTATCGTTTGGCGCCGCATGTGTGGGCGCTGGGGCCCCGCTGCTTGGCTCTGAGGTTTGATCTTGCTGCTGCGGTCTAGACCTCGCGCTGATGCTGCAGTAATTTAAAAGTTTATTGACCGATGTGCCTTGATCTGTAGATAATATAAATGAAGTCTTATTATATTATAATAAGATGTGCGTTATAGGTGACCGATCCAAGTCACCTACTGATGTGTTGGAGATGTTGCAGGAGGCGAGTTTTTGGTGTTGAGAGAAAATGGGTCCGAATAAGATATGGGAGCAATCAAAACAACATCTCCTGGATTACCGTTCGTCCTCGCCTCGCTCAGTCTCGCCGATGGAATTCACATCGACTATGCTGCAGATTTTGGCAGACCAACGAGACATCGACAGACCGTACAAAGATCTGTGTTCACCTAGCATCTGCCACAAATCTTTGTAGAAATGTGGCCTCTCATAATATAACGATATGCAGTATTATTTACGCCTGGTACATACTATAAAAACAGCAAAGGAATCTGCGTATTACAATTCAAATATTAATTCTTAGTCTCTGGCTACCTGCATGCTGTCCAAAGGTGGACAGGATGTTTAAAGATAAACGGAATATTGAAAGACAGACGGGATATCTAAAGATAAACGTGATATTGAACCGTAAGTATACAGAGCCGGTATATTAAGGGCGAAGGGTTATACTCTGCTAGTAAATGCTATAATAAGTCTAAGTCTGGCCGCATGATCAACGCCACTGCATCGAGAGAAGTTATTGAAACAGATGGCCAAGGCTTTGAAGAGTTCATCCAGATATATGCTCTGGTAAGGTGGCGTAGGTTAGGTTATGACCCAGGTCTGCTCCTTTCCCCGAAGACAATAGATAGTCTCTTTTTTCTGCTCCTGTTCTTACAAGAAAGGGACAACCAGATCGACCGAATACTACCTTGTGAGAGACAGATCCGAAAGAATGTTTTCTATCAATTCGTGCAGTGGCACAGACAGATCTCCTTGGCATGGCTTCGCAGGCACCAACCTCTTCCACAACGCCGCAGGCCAGATCAGATAAGCATCGATGCTATCTTTCCGGTATCTATCCATCAGTCAGGGCAAGTGGTAACTTATAGCACGGACAACACGGTGACAATCCCGTTCGCTATGCTCCCTATTACACTGGCCAAGATCGCATATTACTACCGATAATATTAGCCCCTCGATATTATAAGCCAAGAGGTGGATTAGGTAGCTCTGGATCTACGCTAGACGAAACTAATTGTAGATTTCTCCGTTGCAAGATGCCTGCGTTAAGCAAAAGGCGGATGGATCTGATCCTCGGCCCCAATCAGCTCAACTAATTCAAGGAAGAATGGACCTCTGGCAAAGCACATTCAGGAGGCAGCGAAAAGATGCCCCAGCGGCGCTATCGCACCGAAGTAACTATCAAGAACACACGATGGAAGATCGGTGGAGGCATGGACTTGAGATTATTCTTATGATGAGTTTAGTACGACTTTAGGATGACTTTTTAGAAGACTATAGGAGTTTCATCATAAATTTATATAAATTTAGGAGACGAAAAGACCTACTTTCCACTCAAAACCTCCTGATCGAAAATACAATCAGCGAAAGACGAAAGTCAAGCCAGTTTCATGTACTTGCGTTTGAAGTCACTATCAACATACGAGACTATGTACAACACATTCATATATATACCAGAAAAAACACAGATATCATCTCCATATCCAACTCGTAACCCATCATTCATCCATCCATTCGTTATGCTGGCTCTTCTCCGCTTAGCATCCAGAAGGAAGAGCAAAGCTCTCAGTGCGGCTGGAAGCACTATACTTGGCACCAGTTCCAAGACCACGCTTGGCAAAACCCTTCCAGATCTCACACTTGTTAGCTCCCTTGGTAAGAGCGGTGTCGGCGTCGATGATGGCGTCGCGGGCCTGGACCATGTTGGGGTTGCAGGGTTGCCTATCAAAAGTATTAGCAAAATATCTTATCAAAGAGGTCTAGGGAATACTTTCAGGCTCATTCCATCCACTACAAGTTTCATAGTTAAATATCTACCATCGGTAGGAACGCCGCTGCTGAATTTGGGCTCAGCCGCATCACTGTTCCCGTGCTTGTCGATGAGGTTCCACATAACCTCATACAGAGCAGTAGCCCAGTAAGTTCCAATAGCATGGACTCCACTGAGACTGTTAACGCTCTTGTAAGTGTATGGGTTAGTGGTAAGGCTGGTGCTGTAAGGATAAGCGCGGATGCCGGCTGCGTTGTTGTACACCCAGTCACCCATGACCTTGTTGCTAGCGCGGGTATCCTTGGATGTGGTGTGGATAGCAGTAGCCATGAAATCACCCCAGCCTTCTCCCATACCACCAGACTCACCACCGGGAAGACAGCCTGCGTTGGCAGGGCCACCAGTGAGACGGTTGGACAGACCGTGGGTGTACTCGTGGATGACAACACCAGCGTCGAAGCTGCAGTCGCGCTGGGGTGTGCTGTAAGTCCAGAGGTACATTCGCATACGGCCTGGCTGGCCATCAGCGGGAGTAGCGAAGTTGGCGTTGTTGGTGCCGCTTCCGTCCTGGGCGTTGAGGATAACAAAATCGTTTCCTACACCACCCTGACCATTGTTGTTGGTCTGGAAGTTACCAGCCTGTTCAGTGAAGCCAAGAAGGTAGAGGAGATCGTGGTACTTGTTGGCGGTGTAGAAAAGCTGGGCGATGGAAGCATCGCGGTAGGTGGTGGGTGTAGTGGTGCTGGTGGAGTAGTCATACTCGAACTTGAGCGAAGAGCTATCAGGACGGTAGTTGTTCAGATAGCTTGAGCCTCCGGATGGATTAACCTGTGCAATCTTTCAGACAAGGTTAGCTTTGCTCCACCACATGTCAATTTATAACTAACTCCATTGTTTCCACGGGTAGTGGTGTAGTTGTTTGAGCCGTCGCTGAGCCAGGTGAACTCGGAAGCCTCGAGGTTCCAGGGGTTTGTAACAGTGGTGCGAGATCCCTTGGAAGGATCATTGACACCCCAGGGACTATGATAAAACAGTCAGCCCTTTCCCGATCATAAGGCAATCGGAATACATACTAGACCTTGTATGTAGCCTCGTTGACATAGTCAACAACACCGACAACCTCATCAGTTTTGGCAGCGTTGACATAAGTCAACAGCCAGTTGTCAACAATATCGGTCTCAACTCTCCATGTGAGCTTGAGCTCCTTGTTCTCATCAATAAGGTAGGTGAGCTTAGCCTCGGGCTTGCTGACAGTACCCTTGGTACCAGTGAAGGTGTAGTGGTTCTTGCTCTTCTTCTCAGCCTTGGCCTTCTCAGCCTCAACAGGGAGAGAAAGCACATCAACTGTGTCCTTGAGAGCATCGACGGGGTCCTTCTCATCACGCTTGGTAAGAGGGCCTGGAATCTTGCCATCGTAGAAGCTGTTTCCGTAGGAGAAGACCTCGCCATCAGCGCCAATCTGTATTCGGGTCAGCACATTCCAAATCCCTGGATGTCTTGAGAATACTCACGTTGACGTTGAAATCAGCATTGTCGATATCAATACCGTTAACCGTCTGCTTGAAATTGACATGGGCAATTCCGTTGCTTCCAACATAGTGATCGTTGACCATACGGAAAGTAGCCTTGGGGAAAGTCGACTTGACCAAGTCCTTGGCAGTCTCGGTGTAGTCAGCTCGCTTGGTAACGACCTTGGCACTGACATCATCAGGAACCTCGTCCTGAGGAACGTACTCGGCCATAGGAGGAAGCTTGAAAGCTTCCAGGTCGACACCACGCTTACTCAGTGGTGAAGGGTTGGGGGTCCTTCTGCTGGGATGAGCACCAGCGAGGCTGGAGAGGCCGATGAGGAGGAGAGAGTCGGAGAAACGCATCTTGATGGGAGGCACTGGAGTGAAGTGCTGAATTGATGATGTTCGTGAAGCTCAGATAGGCATGTTCGAAGGATCTATTATATACTTCGACAATCTACAATACTATGCTTCCAGTTATCCAAGTTTCTATCCAACTTCCCAATTCAACCGGGACTTTTGTATATCTTGGCTTCGAATATATAGAAGCTCACAACTATCCACTGACCTATTCTGGGATATAAGCGCTGCAAGAAGGGTCTTTTGTACAGGCACTATCTCGCAAACACCACCGTCATGCGACATTGCTATCTGGGGTCACTTGTTCCTGGCCCTCAGTCCCGCTAGGGTTAGCACGTCATCTTCGCAATATCTCGGCGGCAGCGAGATAGGAAGGTCTTCTCGGACAAACAACAGCCGAGGGAATAAACGGCTCGGGACGAACCATCGTAGATTTGCACTTTGGGGGAAGGGTGCGGAGTGTATAGCCTGATTCGTAAGTATGCGCCGAGGACTAGTAACTAGTGAGTATTGCAAGCTTAAGAGTAAGGTTAAGCATGATAAACCTTCTTCGCACATCTTCGGAGCATTTAGGACGCTAGAAATTAAGTGGTGCAGTTGTAGATATGATCGTACTAGCATAGGGAATGAATGGGTTGCGGACGAAAGGCACTATCTGCCATCTCAACACCACTATCCAAGTAATCATACCCCAAAAGGAAGTCCATAGTCTAGACCACTACACCGCAATATACTCTGATCTGCAAGATAAAGACGCCAGACTATTTCTGCACTCTGCAAGCGCCGCGACGGCCCCTGCGTCTTCTTGGCACAGGTTCTTTTTGACGAACGACATCCGTGTGATCTACCACGACATCCCTGCACATCCGGGGACCTTCCATGTTGGGCCATGTCTCCCGGCAATACCACCCTCAACGCGGAGACGGTGGGCCAATCAATCACCACTCCGCTGTTTATGACTTGCAGGAGAGACGATTGTTATCAGTGGTAAAGAGGGGTAGTTGGGGACCTGCGAGATTTATTAAGGGCTCGCTTGGGTATGGGAACTGCCTTTTATGCTTGTGCTATGATGTTCTGATTGATATCATCCCGCTTTTGATATGGAAGGTAGTATTGCTTGTTAAGTGAGTGCATCACGCGTCTGTTAACGAGTCAGTGACACGATGTTGTATCTTGCAGATACGAAGCGGCCTCATTATCAGCCTTGCTTGGTACCATGGCGATAGGAACCCAAGAATACTGTTGCTTTTTCTGCTCATGGACCCTGAGTCTTGGACACTGATGAATTTTCATCGAAATCATCATATGAGCGACAAGAGTTCTGGGTTTCTTTGCACCAGCCTACCAACTTGTCGAATATCCCCTCGTCCGAGAGACCATCGTTGGATGACTTTGGTGATAGATCCAATCGACCTGCCAATTTTGTCAAGCTTCGAGACTGCTACTGGACAAGACTTCCCCACGCCTTGGCTTTTCAGGTCAGAATGGTCTGTGGGTTCGCATGGCCCAGTAGAGAATCGGCATACATTGAGGTACTATTGAGGAATGTGTCAAGTGCACAGGGTATCCTACCACGGAGTATCGGATGGCTATACAAATCGCATGTGAAAACTCATACTCATTCTATATGTTGATCCCATGCTGTGATATAATGTTTTCAACCTGCAATTTTTGACATCAGAGACCATGTTTGGAGTGTCTTCTGGCTCATGAAGCGTGAGGAAAGCTCTAATAATAATGGCAGTATGAAGGCATGACTCCATAGTAATCATAGTCTTTTTTTATTATTGGAAACAGTTTGATTTAGGATTATATAGTGCGCAAAGGAGATGTTCTTGACCCTTCCACCTCAATGTGTCCAGTTTAGGTCTGCATAACCTATAGCTGACCCAAGTCAAGTCCATTTTCTACACATCGGCATGATCGCAGCCACAAAGGACAAGGGCATCTTATTTTGAAAATTAGAAAATGAATAGCAAGATAGAGTTTAAATGGGAGGTCCGATATAGACTCCATTAGTTCTCGAATGACGCAGGCTCTAACGATTTGTAGAGTTTCATTCTAGGTCTACACGATGAGAGATGTATCAGGGCTTTCCGTGTCTCATACATCTCAACCCTACGTAAACATAAAACACACCCACACATTTGTTAAGAATTTCCATGAATTCCATTTGTCTCATATTAAAATAAAATACTCCTTCATATCGAGGGGACCTCAATCGTTGATTGGCTTTAGTTGCCAACGGCTAAATTGGCCGTTGCAGCCCCACGCTCGAGCCGGCGAATTTGGACGTGAGAAACTCGCCAATTTCTTCAGACATCACCATGGAAAGGACCGGGAGCACTCGTAAAATATGGAACTCATAGGCCAATTTGGCCGTTAGATTCAAGTGATAGAGTATGTCAAAGGAAGACTGGTTGTTGTTCCCAGAAAATTGCCTATATAAAGACTTCATCGTCGAACTCTTGACTAAAATCACCACCAAACACCAATATCCACATCCTTCATACAACTCAGTTTGTCTATCATGTCTCGAACTCTCGCTCTCGTCACAGGTTCAACTCAAGGCATTGGCCTGGCTGTCGCCAAAGAACTCGCCATCAAGCATAACTACCATGTCCTTCTTGGCGTTCGCAACATCAAAGCCGGGGAAGAAATCGCCTCTGGTCTCCGAAAAGACGGCCATCAAGCTTCAGTTGTAGAGCTTGACCTCAACTCTCCTGAGTCCATCAATAAGGCAGTCAAGCATATCGATGAAAAATACGGACATCTCGATGTTCTCATTAACAACGCTGGTGTTTTGCTCGATAGGCAGCAAGGTCTTTCGACCTGGGATCTCTTCTCCAAGACATTCACAACCAACGTGGTAGGAACTGGTTGTCTTAGTCAAAGCATCCTCCCACTTCTTCGCAAAGCAAAGAATGCTCCACCGCGCATCGTGTTCGTCTCGAGCGTCATGGGCAGCCTCACCAAGGCCACTGATGAAACCACGATCTATTACAACATCGACTACAAAGCGTACGACGCGAGCAAGGCAGCTGTCAATATGCTGATGCTTAACTTTGCTCGGGAGTTGAGTGATGTGGGTGGAAAGGTCAATTCTGTTTGTCCAGGATTGGTAAAGACGGGCTTGTCGGGTTATCATGAGTGGGGAACGAGTCCTGAAGTTGGCGCTGAGAGGGTCGTTGAGATGGCGACTATTGAGGAGGATGGGCCCACCAGGACCTTCAGTGATCGTAGCGGAGAGCTTCCTCTATAGATGACAACTGTATCATATAATGGTAGTTTTAGTGTTTCGCTACCTCCTCGGTGGGTCTTAGCCGTAGGATTTTAGCCTTAAATCCGAACACCTATTTCTGCTTACCAACATGCACTTGTATTCTCTCACATCACTTCCAATTCGCGAAAACTTGCATCAAATACAATGGAAATTATGTCAGAGCCTATGTTCTTTCAAACATGTCAGTTGTGTGACAAGGCTTTCACTCAGGGTACCGTATATCCGCCCCAAGCATTCTCCGCCAGTTGCTGACCAACGCTAGAGCATCCGTACAAGCGGCACGTCAATTACTGCCGACGCGCTCAAGCTCAACGCAAAGGACGCCCCAAGTCTTGTACTTCCTGCAGAATAGCCAAGACTAAATGCGACTTTGGTCAGCCGTGTTCGAGATGCACGAAAAAGGATCTGCGATGCACGTTTGGTCGGCCAGCTCGCAATGGAGCTGCGACGTCAATTGAGCATTGCCAAGATATCAATGCTCGACCAAGCAATGAGCTGGAGGCCGTTAATGGAGTCATTCCATGTGAGCCTCCCAGTTTTTCCCTTGACTTGGACGACTTCGCAAGCGAAGTCATCTCGTCGCCGAACACCATATCTACCGATCCCGCTGGCCTCATGCCGGCTCCTCTGGACGTGTTTCCGCCCGGCATCACAAACGATATGCAGATTCGCGTACCGCCGAGATCGCTCAGCTCCAAAGGAGATCTAACACGCGTGTCTAATCGCCTTTCAAGCATGCAGCACGCGTCGAGAGTCATCATGCAGATGCTCTACGCATATCCTCAGATGATGCTCCGTCGGCAAACCTTCCCGCCATTCATTCATCCCCATTGGCATTTGAAAACCCTCCCCGAGACGCTTGGTACCTGTATGAGCCTTGCCCAGCTGTTTGCCTTAAGGACGCCGGAAACACAGTCGTTCTTGTGGAGGATGGTCGCTGCTGAGGAGGAGCGCTTTCGGGAAATGGTAAATATGATGAACTATTTAAGTAGTATTGGCTAATATGAGACAGTTGCATACGTTCTCTCCTCGTGAGGTGCATTTGTGTTTGGAGGCTATGATCATATACATGATGATGTCGATGAGCGAACCTGATTCAGAAAGCAAAGAGCGAACTTCTAGGCTCTTCGAAACAGCTGAGGTTAGCGTTGTCAACCCTCACCATGGATATTTAGTTAATTCCGCCTTAGCTTATCGGCTCCCGATTTCTTGATCATACCGGCAGCTACTCGACCTCCGAAATATCCGAGCCAAGCTCAACATGGCAAGACTGGATCTTTGCAGAGTCACGCCGCCGAATGTCCTGTCTTTGGCTTATCATAAGCTGTGTGATAACCATCGAGAATGGCAGGACGTGCAGCAGCTGCAGTGATTTGCATAATCTTCCTCTTCCGTCTAGTAAGCTTCTTTGGGAAGCTAGAAGTCTCGAGGAATGGCAGACGGAGAAAGCTTTCTTTGATATGAGCTGTCCTATTGTTACATTGGGTGAGCTGGTTGAAGCGAAAGCAAATGCGGGGAATCCGGTTGAAGCGCATAGGCTGCAGGGTTGGGAGATGGGGAGCGATAAGATGACTGCCATGTTGAATATTGCTGTTGAGTTTGTTTGGGGCAATGTTTTGTAACGGTTGACTATCATAACGGGCTTATTTCACACTATATTATCGTGTGAACCCCTTCCCATGCCGAGAATGAGAGGTTCTGCCCCAGCAACTTTCCCCCAGAGGGACCCTGCTAGGACACCGCTCAAGAGGGAACTGGACACTAATGCGCAAGCCCCGATATCTGCCAGCGAACCCAGGCGTTTTCAGCGATCGTCTTCCTTCATCAGCATCCCCTCGTCCGACGAGACGAAGCCCCCAAAGCCAACTCGTCAAGCCGCGCCAATGCGAAGTCCTTGCCTCAACAACCAAGGGTGAACAACAATACGATGGCAAAGTTTCTAGCCATGAGAAAGCAGAAGCCATCGCAGACTCTACAGCAAAGGCCGCAGCAGAAGCCACAGCACAAGCCATCCCAGAAGCCGCCGCAGATCTCAAAGCAGATCCTACAGCAAAGGCCACAGCAGATCCCACAACAGATTCCACAGCAGCCACAGCCGATGCCCTTACTTCCCTCTAATCCCTCGACAAGTGATCTCGCCGACAATGATAACGACTTCAAGGAATTTGACCTGGTGCCTGAGCCAACTCTATGCAAAGAGCAGCAAGACCTTCTCGGTCTCATCATATTAGAAAGAAATATCTTCTTTACTGGCTCAGCAGGATGCGGCAAGTCCACAGTTCTAAAAGCAGCAGTCAAGAAGCTTCGAGCGGCGGGTAAAATCGTTCACATCACCGCGCCTACCGGTCGAGCCGCTCTTGGAGTCAATGGCGTGACTCCTTGGTCCTACACGGGCTGGACAACTGATACTATCAAGGTCGGCTTGGGTAAGCTCAAAAGTGATTCACGTCGCCCAACTGTCAAGGCGCGTCTCATGAAGACGGATGTTCTTGTCATCGATGAGATCAGTATGGTTGAAAACCATCACTTCCAGCGCACGAACGAATGCCTTAAGAGTGCACGATGCCGGTCATCCCAACACAACGACTACGGACCAACCGCTCCACCATTCGACGGCGTCCAACTTCTTGTCACCGGCGATTTCTGTCAGTTACCTCCAGTCAAGCCTTTCGGACACTGCATGTATTATGGCTCGCGTACAATTGCGGACGATAAACGGTCCCTGACTGAGTGGAACTGTGACTCGATGAGACCCTGTGGTCTATTTGCTATCGAGGACCAGTGGAACTTCAGAAGCGCTGCCTGGGAAGAGAATAGAAAAAGTTTCGAGAGGTTGCCTGGAGGCAGAACCGTCTATCAAGCCATTGACGGCTTTGATTGGAGAGAACATTATAAAGAACTCGAACATTACAAGCAAAAAGCACTAGAGGATCCATTTTCGGATATCCCGTATGTGGATGGGACTCTAGAACAGTGCAAAGAGAGTCCATTGGATGCCTACGTCGAGATGAAAATCAATGCACGGGTCATGCTCAAGATCAACCTCGATACAGAGAAGGGCCTCGTCAACGGCGGAAGCCAAGGCATCGTCATCGGATGGGAACCCTACGACCCTGCCAAACTCCCAAACACGAAAAAGGCCACCCTCTTGAATTTAGATGTCCTTTCCGGTCATCATGCCGACTGGCGAGCGAAGAAGATTCAGAAGTACGCAGAGAGGCGCCAGATTCGGCAATGGCCGATCGTTCGGTTCAACAACGGTATCACACGCACGATATATCCATGGGTAATGATCTACACTCGGGGCAACAGAGCCTCACTCGGTACTATACAGAACACAACTCCCGTTGGTTCTGGCGTGGGCTGTCAGTATTCACAAGTCTCAGGGTATGACGCTGACTCACGTCATGACTGACCTTTCGCAAGCATGGGAACAGGCGTTGAAGTATGCTGCATTATCGCGCGTGACGAGCCTTGACGGTCTTGCCGTTCTTAAGCCTGGGGGTGGAACAAGCGTGTAAGCCGTAAGGCCTCGTTAGAGGTGATAGAGACGTCATCCCACGAAGTCAGGGAGTTTCTCGAGGACAAGTTTGGGAGAGCTCTGTTCACTGAGCTCAAAGGAAACACATGATGTACAACACTGTATTTAACAAAGAAGTTCAATTGACTGTTTCAAGTAACCATTCACAGGGCCAAACTTCCGTGGCTATACAGAAACAACGGCTACCCTGCTAACCCTGTTACAAGACTCGTGTTTCTTCATCTTCCCCTCTGCGAAGATACCCTAACCTTGGGTAAGGAGTCGGATACTTGTTATCATCATCACTTACCCATCGAGGATAATCAGGATCCTGCTTCGAACGGTAAGAAAGGACACGCCCGTACTGCTTGGGTTTAAACACTTACGTTGTCGAAGAAAGGATGCTTCGAACCAATATCCTGACGTTCCTGATACCATTCACTCTCTGGTAAATGCCGCCTTTTGCACCAGATACAACGAGGTACTGTTCTGTGCGAGACTGTCTTGCCGCAAGTACACCAAAACTGGATCAAGTTGTCAGCATACCTCTCAAGTTCCTGGTGAGGATTCGTACTGCTCGTTCAAACGCATGGTCATGAAGTGTTTTAGAAGGCTCAAAGTCATCTCCATAGTCCATATCCTCCCTTACAATCCAATTCCACTCCATCTCTGTTCGCTCAGCAAAGTACTTTCGCGACGTCTTGCGCTCTTCCTCTTCACATCTGACGCAAATCCACCTCGTATAGATATCGCAATCGCATCTCTCGTTCAGAAACTTCCCCGTCACCTCTTTCTCAGTCTTCGCGTCACATTTCTCACACAGACACACGATATTATCGAGCTCATAACTCCCTCTCAAGTGCGGTCGGCGATTCGGATATGCACTTGGCGGAGCTGCACGGGGATAACATCGGCATTCCTCACAAATGTTGATACCACATTTCATACACGGTAAAGCACCCGCTTCATCGCACTTGGTGTTGTATAGCCGCACTTCAATCTCTTCATCGCCTTTGAGATGAGGATTCGGCGTCCACTGACCCGCCATGCGGTTTCGGTGGTAGGGACTTGCATAGGCTTGACGTGTAGCGAGGCCGCGACCATCGCAGAGGCAATGACGACTGAGCGCCTTGAAGATCACTGTTGATGATTGGATGCACTCGTAAGCTGACTTGCTTGTCAGACTGAGATGATAGAGATCAAGGGTTGAGAGCCATGGAGCTAGGGAGGTGAGGATCGAGTATGAGGAGATAAGGTCCTCGATGCTGGAACTAGCGTTGCCAGAAGAAGTAGTCGCCATGATCGATTCTTGCAAGAGCTCTTTTCTAATCAACGTACTCGTCACTTTGCTACGAGCTTGTCGAAGCATTACTATAATTTGGCTGTCGCATCACGTGGGTAAGCAATGATATGAGTCAGATCGTAATGCTAGGTCTTTGTCAGATTCATTCGAAGGTCGGAATAATAAGTTATGAGATCATGCTGACTGGTCTTCAGTATCTTGGTGAAAGACAAGTTGGAAATTCCTCCGGTCACTCATGGCGGATGTGAATCTGGGACAAGCCGCTCCTTAGTTACACCACCGGTCTGGACCTACGCCACAAATTGGCTTGTCTTTAGTTCGGCACATGACCTTCGATCAAGCCAACTGGGTGCTTCAGCGGGCCACATTCTTCAGTATTGACTGTTTCTACGGCTTGGTCTAGGCGATTATCGCCAATGCCGTACGGCAGTCTATACCCAGGATGGTTGGGCTCTACTGTACTATAGTGCACACATCATGAAAAGCGAGGCCCTGATAGGGTTGTTGAGACAGACTTTCAGACTAGAACAATCTTCCTATGACTTGTATCACTCTGAGATCATATGTTTCTGCGAGCTCCAAGGTTCCTGTTGGCTATCTCGAATGATTTGTTGATGCTTAGAAAATTATGATTTGAGTGGAGTTTGCATTCGACTTGACAGCATCTTTCACCATATCCCTCGATAATTAGCAACCGTGATTGTTGTTTCATGTCTTCCTGATCTGTTGAGACACAAGATCCACGAGCCACTTTCTGTGGTCTTCCACAAGATGCGGACTATGTCCAGATTCGATCTCCAAAGTGTCGGCGCCCCAATTCTGAGCCACTCCCAAAAGCATTTCTCTGACGAAGATAGGATCATTCTTGCAGATAACCATGGTCTTGCGAATCGCCAAGTCTGCCGGGGTACAGACGATAGGAATTTCGAAAGGAGCTTTGCTTTGATGGCAAAGCGTCGGGATAATCTCATCCGCAGTGCTCTGATCAATATCTGAGAGGAATGCTTCTTTGACCCTATCTAGCTTGAGTGGCATACGTGTGCTCTAAAGTATAGTTAAGTTTGGCGATTTGGAATTGCTGAGTTGAGTGTTGACTGACTGATACATCATGAAAGAATGGTGTCTTGCGATGCTCGCCTGCAGCTTCGTACATGGAAATGCCTTTGTGTAGGACAGGCGTTGGGGCCACATAAATCACGGAGTTGAAACCGCCAGTAAGGCCTTTCTGCTCTCTCTCTGCAATACTGTGACCTTCAATCGCCACGGTAAGAGGGATAGCTCCATAGCTATGACCAATACCAATTACTTTCCTCCCACTATCGATGTAGGGCATAACAGCGTCATGGATCCTTTTTACATCATCGTGGTATGTCTTACCGTCGACGGAATCATCGTAGCCGGAGCTTGCAAGAGGCGGCGCAAGGACAGTGAAGCCTTGTTGCTGGAAAGCTTGGATGAGAAGACGGTAGTGGAGTGGTCGATGCCAAGCACCGTGAATCAGAAGTATGACAGGTTGTTCGTCTTTTTTATTCATTTTAGGCTTCGCATAAGAGTAAGGATGATGTTCAGCATTATCGATTGGCTTATGCTAAGGTTATATATAGAAGAGTCGATAATCACGGAATCCTTCTTCGGACGAAACCTCCGATTTCGCACTGCTATCTATACGATAAGCCATAGAGTCTGGTCCTTCGCTGACCTTCGGATAGATATTCGGACGAACTTGGGGCGCGTCAGCGTGCTGACAAACATATTCAATCCCACTGATTACGGCCATACTGTCATCATTACATGGATGGGAGAGTTTCCCATTGCTCCCACACGCATGGCATCGGCTAGTAGCGGCAAGCCGGGTATGGCTTCACGGCACAGTTCAGATCCCACGTCCAATGGACGTATACTTTATTATAGTTACTCAAGGCTTGATGTAAATCTATAGTTCTCTTACGATAAGAATCCTTTTGAGTTGTAACAGCAGCATGTCTCTCTCGAGGCTTCAACAATCTCGCCTTACGTACGACAACTGGTATGCTCTCCTCTCTAGGCAACTAACCAGCCTCTGAGAGAAATGCAGGTCTCAGGTAGAAAGCTAGAGACCTCAGCTCTCTTTGCTCAATAGCTGCGCCTGCATCTGCCCCCTTGCATCAATATCTATGTCCTGCAACATCGACCATTGCACCCCTTCCGTAAAGTTAAATCGGCTGTCAAACTAGTCACGGCCCGGTTCAAGCTTTGGTATTGATGTGTCCAGCAGGTCAGGGATCGTTGGCCGTTGACTTTCTATTGGCTTAAGTCAATACGCGCTGACTTCATCCCGCGTTCATCTGCACTGAATCGACCTGCATGCCACCCAATTCGGCGGATCTGCGATGTCGCTCGGATGAAAGTGGCTGAAAGGGCTGAACTGAAAAACGATGATCTTTGCCAGTCGACACATACAGACACAAAAGATGATAAAACTCACCACTGTGCACCACCACCTTCGTGAAATACTACTGCAACGAGAAGAAATGTGACTACTTGATCAGATACAAGCAGAGCGAAACGCCGTGCAACGAGAAGAAAAAGGCTGCGCGAGCGAAATGCAAAATCGAGATCGATTCGCGAGATGAGTACAAGGACTCGAGGGAATGCCCAAAATGCATTGAAGAGATGAAAAAGAAAGCAAAGGGGGTTGCATGGTCATGACTGATTTGGTGTGGTCAGCAATGATTTAAGGTGAGATTCGATGAGAGTGAAGGATCAAGTTAGCGGTTTTGGGAATAGCTTCGAATTCACCAGACATCCAGCAAGGGCCAATTGATAGGTTTTCCTGCCCCGTGGTACTTTAGAGGAAGCAGAAAATGATGATGACAAACGCGATATGATCCGTGTCGTCTTTGCCACGTATTTGACTCCTAAGCTTGCTGAAAGGCCTACTCTGTTGCATTGATGCCGCCACGTACTTATCAAGAGAAAACACGTAAGCTCCATATATGGAACTTGCCCGATCCTTCGTTGATCATCGGAAGTCGGTGATCCAAAGTCTCACGTCAGTTTCTCTCATTCCTTCACCACTTCAAAGAATTAACACCTCCCTCTATTCATTCTAAGCCTTTCAGCTGTCGCAGTAGCAATCAGCCAATATGTTGCTTCAAGACCTAGCAACAGAAATCATCGAACTGGTCGTACAGAATCTTTCGGTGCGCTCAGACCTCAACGCCTTTTGCCAGACCAACAAACGGTTTCACCACATTGTCAATGATCTTATGTATCATGAGGATGCGTGCTGGCGGTGCAACGCCCTCCGATGGGGTTCTGAAGAGGGCCTCGCTTCAGTAGTGGAGAGATCACTGAATCAAGGCGCTGATATCAACTATATCATCAACTACGATGACGAGACTGCATTGTTTCCAGCGGTTCGGAAACAGTACTTGAATATAGTGCAACTACTATTGGCCAGAGGTGCTGATGTTCACCGCAGGAACAAGGTTGGGAATAATCTTGTGTACTTTGCGGTGACGACTGGCAGTTATAATCTGGTCAAGCTCATACTAGATCAAGGTGTCGATCCGAACTCTCATGTTGACGGCGATGTTCCTCCCTTGTTGCTGGCAGTGCGAAGAGGATATCTCGACATCGTGAGGTTGCTCTTTGATAGTGGGGCGTACATCGATGATAGCGACGACTGGGGCGAAACGCCTCTACATATCGCCGTGGGTGCGTCTCAACATGATGTCCTCAACTTCTTCATCGAAAAGGACGTTTTTCGCAAAGACAAGACCGGTGCTCGAGGTGCTGATGCACTAGAGATGGCTGTCATACGAGGAGACATGCCAACTTTAACAATGCTTCTTGAGGGCGGCGCTGACCCACTTGTTCGAAGATGGACGAGACATCATGCGATTATCACGGCGGCATTAGCTCGGGAAGATGATATGGCAATCTTTATGACGGAACGGCTGATAGGAGAACTAGGTTTCCTTGATGAGCATGGCAAGGAGCTCCTCTGGTACGCTGTGAAGGGAAGATGTCAACGGTATACTCGCTACCTGTTGGATAAAGGTCTTGATCCGGATAGGGATCTATGGAAAGAAGTTGACGGTTCGATGGTGGCAGGTTCTGCCTTGGTAGTGGAGATGCTGGGCGCTGGCGTACTAGCAGCATGAGATTGGATTGTAAGGTAATAGGAAAGGCCTCGAGGACAAAGAAACAAATATTGCGTGGCTAGCAGCTTTATTTGGGGTTTCATTCTTTCGACTCCCTGGTCTTTAACTTCAAACTTTCTTTGTTCTATATCAAGAACTAGACGACCTGAGCCTACACCTCAGGGCAGATCAACAAACAAGGCTAACGACCGCTTCTTTTTGATACTTTTCTTGAACATAGCAATCTCGGCCTGCAAGTCCTCTTCTTCCTGGATTAAGGCCTTCTTCTTATCTCCGAGTTCTTTCACTCTGGTTTGGACACGTTTTAAAGAGGCTTTCGCTTGAGTCAAGCAATTATTCATCTCCTTGATAGTCTCACCATGCCAAAGACTGAAGTTGTAACTCGTAGGCGCAGATTCCTTATGATTGTCCTCTTTGCGAGATTTCTTATCTTCCGAACCCATGTTTTGCGTGTCCTCCTCGAACCTGACCTTCTTCCCTGCTTTTGTCTTTGCTGCTTCTGCAGGCTTGTCCTCTGCGGAACCATCCTTGCCGCTTTGTCTTGGTTCCGACTCAGAGTAACCTTCCTCGGGCTCGCCCTGGAGGTTGAATTTGTTTTGCGAGACGGTTTCGGACATTCCTTCGGGTCTTCTCGTGGCTATGTCGCTCTTTGGGATTGTTGCCTGCCACGTTGCTTTTGCTCGTAATAGATAATAAACAGTTTCAAGAAGAGGTTTTGTCCAAAGGAGTAGATATCTCTCCACTGGATGTGCGCATTCCAGAAACGAGGAGCTTGGCATTGATATAATAGCTCGATCGCTGATTCCCCTACGATTCACAGCTTGTAAGTCCATCACTTATTAGTTGCCAGTCTTTTGCAGCAGTATGTCATTCGGAGACATCTCACCGCCGTCCAGTAAAGCAGCTCCGTACACCTTGTTTGTCACAGAAACTCAGGGTGACCTTCCTGATCAGTCAATTCTCTTGTCCAATTCATCATACTGCTCAGGAGTAACGGCGATGCTTATTGAAATCACCTGTCAGGAGAATGATTGCCAGTATCTCGTTATGGATTCACTTTTCCTGCTTGTCTTACGTTTTGTTGATTAAAATCCAGCTGCTGTACTCTGATGCTCATCCTTTGGCCGTAAATCGGTGATGGTGATAGTATGTGTTCACCACGCAATTATTCTTAAGGAATTCTATCTTCCGTTCAGAGTCAAGGGCCTCTGTGATTACCAGTAAAACTTGGTCCTTCCCCATTCGTGATCTAGCGATCATTCATACTTTACAACAACTGACACTACCCGCCATTGAGTGGTAGAAATGTTCTCTGTTGAGGCTAGATTACATGTTTCATATCTATGATTCTACCCATCGCAACATCCCAGATATCTATCTCTCTTGCAGCCTGGTCATTGCTTTCCGGTGCTTCTTCTTTGTTTTCTTGAGTTGCTCCTTCTCACGATTCAATTTCTGTTTTTTATCGTCTAGCTTTTGCAACTCTGCTCGAAGTTCTGTAATGTTCTCTTCAATATCCGTTTCGTCGTTATTTCTGCCGCCCTTCTCTAGCTCTTCGATCTCCTTCTTCACATACTCTTTGTCTTTCCTAAGCATTTCCTTTTTAAATTCGACTGTATGGAGTTTTTTGTTAGTTTCCTTAACAGCCTTACCGTTTGCTAGGAACGCGGGAATGTCAAAAAAAACGGGGGAAGTTTCTGTTGGGCATTGCGGAGACTATTTATGGTAGTTTTGAGGTGAGTGACTACCAGAATATACTAATCGAGCAAGAAGAATGACTATTTATATTTCTTCTGTTATAAAGTCTGGGCCTTTTACCAGAGCGTAACGGCAATGAATCAAGGTAGCCTTGCTCAGTTATAATCTTCCATGGCCTTCCCTGGGATCTATGTTCATTGCGGCTCTCCTCACAAGCCATGGGTGGATGTTATACATCTTACTCTTGTGAAGACCCAGACTTCACCACTATCGGATCTTTTATTGCCCTTGATTGTAGCTGCTCACTGTGAACTTGTGATAGATGCTGTCTCAAGGTCGAGGTTGTTGCTTGTGAGTTGAAGAGGCTTTCGCGCCTCAGTTCACCGAGACCTTCTCGATTCGGGGCTTCGTCAATTCAATCTCTGTGCAAAAGCTTAAGGATGCTTTCACTCATATAACGTTCTCCCGGTGGATGTATCAGATGACTCACTCGCCTAACCTTGGTAGTCGAAATTCCAGGTGCGATTTACTGCCAGCTTAAGAAAGGAACAATGTGACCTCTTTTGTTCCAGGCCATACTATCAAATTAGGGTTAGTGATGAAACCTGTCGTTGCAGCAATGGTCCAGGAACATGTCTCCTCTCCTTTTCACCTTAGAGACTTTGCTCGATTCTTAAACGCCTTTGGTCTTATTAATTAACGCCCTAACTATTCCCCAATCTAATTGGCCTAGCATTCTACCATAAGGTCCATTTCGATTTCTTTTCAACCTTATGCCTTACCAAGCGGACGTCATACGCGCCACACGCCGCAGTTTCCATGAAGGATGGTGAGCCATACTCCGGAGTAGCATCTATCGTCTTTTTCTTTTAAGACCCATCCTTCTTTGATGTTTTGTGCGAGTCTCTTTTGTGGACTCCTTCTGGTGAGGGTCCGACCTGCGTGACTCCGATCTGTGTGAGTCCTTTCTGTCGGAGCCTGACCTATGAGTCTTTCTTGTGGAACGCTGATCTGTGAGATTCGGATTTGCTTGCATGGTGAGATTCCTTCTTGTGAGATTTCGTCTCGCGATTGTGCGTCCTGCGAGGCTCTCTTCTATGAGACTCGCCTCTGTCAGATCCTCCTGTATGACTGTCTCCCCCGTGCGACCCCATTCTCCTGGGCTCCTTCTCTCTTGAGCGTTTGGCAGATGAGTTCTCATCAAAGTGAACCCTACTTCCAGTCTGTCTTCCTAGTTCATCTGCCAAGGGTACGTTGTTGCCATATACTTGCTCTTGAGAAAATCTTTCCGGAGATCTGCCCTTGTGAGGCCTAGATTGAGCGTTCACCTGCACATTCTCGGGCATGTCCTGGGGTATGAATTGAGGTGTATTTTCGGCCACGACTTGTGTTGGGGCATCGTTGGGCTCGTTCTGAGGTTCATACACAACTATATCGGTGGCTGCATTCGCATCCAGGCTCTGAGGCGCATTGCCTGTTGCGAAGTTCTCCGATGGATAATTGGCTTGGGTATTTTCTTCCGGCATAGTGTCGTCTGGAGAAGGGGATAAATGGATCGGGGATGGTACTCTGTGTAGGTAATTTCAATTCACCTGAGAATGTTTTGGTAGGAGGTTTGATGCAGAACACAAGGGCTGAAGTTATCTTGTCTTGATATAGCATCACACGGCGCTACTCGCGTTTTGATTCAGCACAAGTGAGCCATGATACACAATGAATCATGCAGATGTTTCCCTTCCATACAACTAATCACTACCATCCGTCGCTGCTTCACTGGGCATATCCGGAAGCCATAGGTGACGAGGTGGGAAGCTTCCAGGAGCTATCATAGACAGAAGGTCGTACAGGTATCAGCCTGTCACTTACAATTCAGGTGGCAGCTACGTTGACAAGACTCCTCGAACAGAGATTCATAATCCTTTCCCAAATCAATTTATCTTTCTACAATCCACTCAAACTGCACTCTTCTTTGTTACATGTCATATAACTGTGGTTCTTGGCAAAATTTCTACGAATCGGCTGGTTTTGTTCTTTACCATGTTTGTATCAACAGGGAGTCGCTGTTCTTTTCACTACAAACAGATCGATAGAAACCTCTGCCTGAATTCAATAACTCTCCTTGATTGTATCGTGTAGAAAAGCATTCAAAGCATTCAAAGCCAAGTACAGATTATCTTGCCTGGTCTGACTGTACTTAGTCTTCTTCCAATCCTCATACCCCAAGCCCTCCTCACGTCTCATCCACTCGTCAAACCGCATCTCCTCTTGGCTAGTCTTCAGCCCCTCTCTATAAACTTCCCATTCCCACAACCCCTTTTGTAACTCCAAAGACTTGAGATCCATTTCAACCAGCTGTTTCTCGTTCTCTAGGAACGTCTTCTCGCCTTGTTTCAACGTCTCGACCCCGCTCAACACGGCCCTTCTCGATGCTCCTTTTTGCTGCGATCTGAAAAGGACTTCCTCGAATCTTTCGTTGCTTTTCTTTAGCTTTTTTGTCTTCCGATCCAGTTTATGTATTTCTTGATTCAGGCTGCTCATCTCACCTCGCAGACCTTCGACTATGCTGTCTGCAAAATCAATCTTCCCCTCCAAGGAATGTGGCTCGTCATGTTCGTTGGGTGCCGGAGCTACCTCAACTACAATGACTTGTCGTTTGTACATGGTGGACTAAAGTTGTCTTGAGTGAAGTGTAAGGGATAGCTTTGGTTACTGGTAGCTGGTTGTATAAGTTGCAATGAGAAGTATTGCCGTAGGGATGAGCCAGGTTCACAATTTATACCCAAAGCCATCAGTAACATGAACATAACCCTGGCTCTGTTCATTTCCATTGATCACTGCCCACCATCGCACCCGCCGACTGAACATGAAAAGTTCACCAAGATGTATCATATGACTCGCATCTGGCGTCTTTGTGCCACTGAACATTGTGCTCAACCACAAATCTACTACACAAATCGAGCATCATTGTTCCGGTATGTCATGTCCATAGCTTCAAATCAATCCTGCACGTTCTGTGAAAGTCATGTTCTAGTCATCAGTTCAGTTTCCTTTTCTCGTCTCATGTGGTATTCTCTGGGACGTAGGAACAAGCAACAGTGGCAAAATAGTAATTTGGTCCCAAAATTGAATAGAATTTCGTTTCAAGATTCCAACCAAGCTGCGATTTAGATGGCTAGATAAGAACTCAACAATTTATGTTCCATCCTTTTCCAGGACCATTTAGACGCGAAGGCTGAGATGATCCCTCCTCTTGGTCAGAGACTTCTTCTCGCGTTTTGTTTGTTTCAAGGCACGCTTGATCTGCTTCAAATCGCGCTTCCTTCTGCGCAGCGCTTCCTTGGCCTCCTCAATGTCCCTCCTATTCGGTCGTCTCTTAGCTTTCAGTCGTTTCACTTCATCTTTCGCCCTTCTCACTCTCTTCTCCTTCTCGTCTCGCCTGCGGTATATCTCATCGAGCTCCTCACGAACACTGTCCAGTCTTCGATTTAATACGCTGATGCGTTCTTGAATTTCCCACCTTGCCCTTCTGGATCGGGGCCTGTCAGTGGATCGCCGGGCATCGGGTCCCTTTCGGCGGCGACTCCAGAACATGGTCAGTATAGTTCTTCAGTGACTGCAGAGATAGTTAGTTGTCATCTGTCTGGACTTGCCTTGGTTTGAGGAGCGACTCAGGAAACACGGGATGGCTGTGGTCTTTTATGGGCCTCTAGAGTTGGGATCAATACAGACTGGATGATGGTCACTCATAGCCAGCGCAGTGAAGAACTCTACTAGGCGTGCTCGTCACTGGCATTGTCACTGGCAGTGAGACTATCGCAATTTGGCACTAGATTCTTTAGGAAACCAACCTATAACTATCAGTCATCTACCGTGGGACTCAACTACGGATGACGGAAACTTAATCACAAAGTCATAAACTAAGTTCTGTTGATTTCAAGCTTCTGCTGTAGTCATCTTGTAGGGGTTCAGTTCCTTTGCTAGTTACCTTCCTCCTTTGTTCAACCATTTCCAGTTTGTGTCCCCTGTCCGTTGAGTTGTGTCAGGGATCTGAGAAGCAGCAGTCACTAAATTGCCATTTGAAGACAAGATGATAGGAAGAATCGTTTCAAAGTTCCATCGAGTTATTATTTGCTTCTTGTAGGGATAGAGTTAAGTAATCCCAATGTGTCTCTTCCCCTGTTGTCCCCTTCTCCGAATCCCTCACTTATCATGCTGAAGATGCCATCTCCTCAAAAATATCTCCTCCTCCCCATCTCTGGTTTGGGCCAAGACCTTCAGAAGCCCTTCCAGATCACCTACCCTCTTTTTCAATTCTGTCTCCTCCTCCCTGATTTCCTCTTTTGGTCGTCTGTCGCGTTCCATGCGCTTTATGCGCTCGTATTGTCTTTCCACTCTTTTCACCCGCTCCTCTTTCAAGAGGAATGTCTGCTCTATCTCCAGCCGTATAGCAGCCAGCCTTTCACTTAGATTCTTGATATCCTGTTGGTTTGGGCCTTCTGTGTCCCTGGCTCCTGGCTGGGGTTGGTCACCCGTGGGCTGCGGGGGTTTCATGGGGCGCGGGCCACTAGGTCGAGGGCCACTGGGTCGTGGATCATTAGATCGAGGGTCATTGGATTCCCTACGGTGGCGACGCGAAGGCATGGTCTATTGGTGTATTGGTGTATTCCGTGATTGTAGAGATGAGTAGATATGTGTCTGGTAGTGTATCTTTCGTTGACAACCGACTGAGAGAACGAGATGCCTCATGCGTTTTATGCACTTGCTAGTTGCAGCGCAAACGGCTTCAATCACTCACAGTAAGCGCAGTGATGAAGTCACTTTGAAACGTACTCATTCCCGTCACTCTCTCTATCGTGACTTGTTTACAGATGCTTGTCCTCGTGTGCAATCAATCACTTCTTTGGTCACTGTGCTGTTGGCTAGCAGGATGCACTGACATATCCTCCCTTGACTTAGGATCTGGCAAGGTGTCGTCTTTGTGATTCTGAGCTCTGTGTCGAGGCAACGACGGGTTCATCAACAGTGATACTTCTTCGAAGCATACGGCCTGCCGATTTTCTATGTGATACTATGCGAAACTTGATATCCATGATGAGTTTGCGACAAATACAATCATGATTGACGGTATATGGCAAGAGTGGGTAAACAAATGCATCACGATGCTGACAGCATGCATGGTTGTCAACATCGTTCTGGTCCCAAGCTGTTAGATAAATAAAAGACCCAACCAGATCTAACATCCCAAGTGCCTTTCCAGCAAAGACACGCCAACAAATATTCAATCGCAAACCTCTTCAACGCTATTCAATACATCAATAAGCCATGTCTTCAAACCGCCACCACCAGGACCGATCGGGATCCGCGAGGCGCAGGGCGAACCCAACCCAGCCACAAGCCACCAGATCCGTTTTCGCATTACTGGGAAGACTCATCATCTCGATAAATTGTTCTTGTATCATTGCACAGAGAAAAAGTCTCTGGAGACGAAACATAAAGTTACAGTCGATACACTCCAGTCGTTGGTAGCCGAAGCGTGACACAGGCTAAGTAATCGACAATCAGACCAAGACATATTCAATATTCTCGGGAAATATCGCACGGCTTTGGCGTAGTTTGAGACTGAATTGGAATTAATGCGCAAACTATCGCAGGAGTTAGCAGAGACAGCAAGAGAGCGAGAAAGCAAGAAAACGTGTTGGTGGAAATCACGAAGGGGCAGAATCATCAGCAAGAGGATAATTGAGATGTAGACTTGGATATTCAAGAGCGCCATTGCTTAGCTCTATAATTTATATTAATGCACTCAACCTTTGCTTGCGCGAGGTTGTGAAAACAAAAGAAAAAAAACACGCTATGAGTATGATGTTTCCAACATGACAAATAACCAAACGCCCGCTCAAAAAAGTCAACGCTGGGTATCCTGGCGCCACCAATCAGAAAAGAAAACACTTTTTTTTGCCTCTTCATGCCCAACGCCGTGCAACCTATTCCACCGCACGAGTCTTCCACGCAAGCACGGCCTTAGGCGCAATGCTCCAGACCTTCTTCTTTGGCTCCAGATTCGTATCCTCCTCCGCATTATACCCAACCCACTGCACGCGATACTTGTTCTTCTCCTCCGCTATGATTCTGAGTATTTTGTACATCTTGAATCCCGTGGCTTCGCAACGTCCGCCGATCCTGCGCCAGTAGTTGAGGACGATGTCTTGGTAGTATTTGTGAAGATCGATTTCTTCGGCCCAGCCGCGGGACCAGGTGTCTGTTGGGCTGAACTTGAATTTTATCCGGAAAGAGACGTCGCTTGTTTTCTTGTTCTCGATGTGAAATTCTATTTGGATGTCGTAGGCGCCGATGAAAATCAAATCGTCGTAGTCTTCTGCGACTTTGATTTGTGAGCGGAAGTTGACACGTTGAGGTGGAGTCAACATACATTCTTCCTCCGGCGTGGCCATGAGAGAAAGATATGGCTCGAGGACTAGGAAAGTCAGTAAAGCGACTTATAAATCAGTCTGAGTGGGATGATCTCACCTTTTTTAGACATTACTATTGAGATCGCTATGTCGCGATAAAAGTTGAGGCAAAAATGGATCAAAAAGTTTGCTATCCAACGCGGTGTTGCCAAAAGAAGAAAGTTATGTTGAGTTAAGAGAGATGAGAGATAAGCGAAAGTAAGAGGAACATTAGTGTAGTCAAGCTGTAGAATCGCGCTACAAAGTGAGTAATGACAGAAGTGAACAAAGAAGTGTGATGCAGGTGCAGAGTTCTGCCTGTCTGATGAGGTGTCAACAAAGGCGCTTCCGCAATGTGACTGACCCCGGTCAGAGGCGTTTGGCGGCAGTGTCGGTCACTTCTCACATCACATCACTACTCAACATGAACGGCAATGAATGCGAAGTGAATTACTTTTCCTGAAGAGAAAAAACGGCGGGTAATGGTGAATGCGGGAAATTGGGCAAACATTGTAGTCGTCATTTCGATATTTTCGTTTGGTGTAACGTTGTGAGACAGGCCCTAGCTGTGGTGACCAATCATTCGCTCGGGAAATTTATTGAGGTTCGGGAGTGTGAGGATGGGCTGGATTTGAATCACAGCTTGGGCGGCGGCTTTTACTGAAGTGGCGTTTGACATGTCGGGATTTAGATAGGAGACGGGGGAAATCCCCCGGTGTTGGGTGTTCTAGAAGAGACGGGCAGGATCTTGATTTCATTCATCGCTTATTTCCAGTGATGTGTTTATATCTCTGTCGCTCTTGTCTTATATTCCACAGACAAAGCTCAAATCGACGATCTGAGTTTGCTGCTTGTATTGGTTCTGAGGAAACAAGCTGACGGTACAATCGCGGTACTCTTTTCTCATCATAAGTTTGTTTAATTCACTTATAATGAAAAATACGAGAGCGGCTTGCGCAGGAAGAGTGAGGCCAGTTTTGGTGAGTTGGATGTCAGCCTAGAACGCGCTTGTCGTTACGTCGCGTCGCGCTAGAGGCATCTAGATCTAGCCATGCGAGCAGTCACTTCTTCTGGTATGCCTAAGACAAATGCTCGCTTTCGTTCTGGTAGTGACATCATTACTAATCTCCTTCATTTAGCGGAGTTTACATTGCTGCCTGCACTACGCAAAGTGGCGGAATATTCCAGACCAAAGTCGAGTTGAGTAGGTAAAAGTGTCATTATCAGTTATCTTGTTGCGTGATCCAAACGACCTTGTATATATGTCGATCCAACAAACCACACATTTTCCCAATAGGAACAGAAACACTAGTACATCATAGTAGAGTTAATCTAGCATCTTAATCTTTAAGGTACCTTCTTTTTGCAAATTCCGGGGCTCAAATCGCGCCGCAGCACATAAACACACGACCATCCAGGGTAGGAAATGGTGATGAGTCCTTATCTTGTCCTTATCTTCAACCAACCCCCACCATGACCAGAGAAGGGTTGATTGGCCAGGGTCAGCATTAGTAATTCTCTCAAGCGCCGTCAAAGTTCACCATCTCAACACCAATTCGCGATGTGGCTTGGTGCAGTTGCAGTGTCGCTCCTCGCGACGATTAGCCATGTTGCCGGTCAAGATCAGAAGCTGTTAACAGATGAGACAGCATTTGAACCCGCTTTCACTGTCCGGGAACAATCTTCTGACCTCTGCGATGCGGGCGCTCGTCATTTCACCGGCACGGTCAACGTGACGGAGGATAAGTCTATGTTCTTCTGTACGTACACAGGTTCCGATTGAGTCAATGAGACTGATGATTTCAGGGTATTTTGAGAGTCGCAATAATCCAGAGACCGACCCTTTGCTACTATGGATGAGCGGGTGAGTCAATCTTGGATCCCCAAGCTAAGCCAAACTAACGAAAGCATCAGCGGGCCTGGTGCATCTGGAGAAATGGGATTATTCATGGGCAGTGGTCCCTGTACTGTAAATCCCGATGGAAATTCAACAAGACGCGCTGAGTATTCTTGGATCGACCACGCCAACGTCGTTTACATTGAGTATGTTCCAACACCCAGCATCACCGCTCTGACTAACACTTGATAGTCAACCCGTCGGCGTTGGCTTCTCCAAAATCACAGACCGAAACAAAATCGCCGTCAGTCTCGAACAAGGCGCAAAAGACGTACACACCTTCCTCTCCACCTTCTCCCATGACGTGTTCCCCAACCTCGCCGGAAAACCATGGCACATCACGGGTGAATCCATGGGCGGCCACTACGTCACCGGTTACACGAAGCATATCGTCTCCCACGAACGCGAGAACGCGGAGCGCGGTGTAAAGTCACGGGTGGAGATTTCATCTGCGATTATTGTCGATGGGTATATTGACGCGACGCAGCAGTTCATCGGATATTATACCTTCTTTTGTGAGAATTGGGCTGGCGATGGAAGGAAATATCCGTTGATGAATCGGACGGCTTGTGAGAATATGTTTGCTGCGATACCGGAGTGCCAGAAATTGGGGAGTCAGTGTCGGTACTTTTATGATATTGAGACTTGTAAGGCGGCGAATGAGGTTTGTGAGGAGACGTTGGGGGAGTACTTTATGGAAGGCGTCGTGCCTGGTGGATGGGATCCTTATGACAGTGAGTATTTCGCTTTTATCGACTCACGAAGTGTACTGATCTTTGGCAGACCGACATCCATGTGAGAAGCCTCCTTTGTGCTGGAATATGGACCACGGACCGGAATGGAAGTTCCTTAATCGTCGTTGGGTCCAAGAAAGACTCGGATTCGACCGCTTTCCATTTTATCTTATCGACTTCGATACCAATGAGCGCTGGGATATTGCGCAAAATATCCATATACCTGTCACACGTGAGTTGACGTGGATTCTCGACGAGACAGATATACGAGTTCTGTTCATCAACGGCAACAACGACATAATCATGTAAGAACTTCCAGCACGTCTCTAGTTGAACTGATCGTTAACCTTTGTAGTAATACCCCTGGACAAATGCGCATGTTGAACCAACAGCGATGGAAGGGACAGGATAATTATCGGGAACTTGGCTATGAAAGCTGGTACTACAAGGACGGCGAATTGACTTCTGATGCTGATGGATGGAATGTTAAGGAGGGAGGTTTCTGGAAGGGGAATGATCAGTTGAGATTCTATGCTGTTGATGAAGCGGGACATATGTCTCCTTATCACCAGCCTGAAGCCATTGGCGCGATCGTTCGAGCATGGCTCCGCAACGACTGAAGTCACCCTGTTTCGAATATCATATCAGAAACTAGCACAAAACAATGTTATTATGCTTATCTATCGTACAAGTCTAAAGTCTAGCTTGCTTCGTCATCAACTCTCTCCCCTCCCTATCGGCACTCCTCGCATCTTCAACAATCATATGCGCCGCCTTCTCAGCAATAGCGTAAACAGTAGCTTGGATATGCGCACTGATCTGTAGCGGCATGACACTTGCGTCAACAACTCTCAGGCCATGGACGCCATAGACTCGAAGTCTTTCATCAACGACTCCGCCTTCGATACCAGCACGACCGCCCATGGCGCATGTTCCGACAGGATGCCAGTCAGTGATAGTGTTTTGCGTAATCCAGTCTCCTAAGAGTTTATCATCCTTGAGAGCTTTTTGGGAAGGGGATGCTGAGGAGCGGATTATATTTGAGAGAGGAGCAGTCTGTACGATCTTATCGACGAAATGGAGACATTGCTTCATAGCTTCCAAGTCGAGGTTTCCATGGGGACCCTCGTAATACTTTGGGTCGATGGCTGGTGCATCTTCAGCTGTGGCGTGCTCGCTCGGCCGAATGTGAATAGATCCAACACTGAAAGGATACTGCAAGATCTGCAGCATAGTACCGTACTTCTTACCCTCTTCACCCTTGAAGTTAGGGTTCCAGTTACCTAAGTCAAAGATATACTCTATTTGACCAAGCTTGGAGTTTCCATCCAATCGTTCACGAAGAATATCTTGCTTATCCGAGTCAAACACAGATACCTTGTCTGCATTTTCATAAAGACTAGCAAGAGCATTCTTCGGAACGAAATGAGCGAAGGGAACGTAGCAAAGAGAAACAGGCAACACAGTCAAAGGCCCATCTGCCTTCGTAGCGTACTCCTCTTTCGCAGCAGCGCTAAGCTTCTCATCTCTCACAAGATCATCCCGATTAGCGAGCGATGGATCAACCTCAAAGATCGTCGCAAGCACTAGATAACACAAATTAGCTCAAAATGCCGATCCCAAAAACCTTCTCACTCACTGATATGCTCCTGCAGATTCTCCCCCACTTGCGGACTCTCAACCTTGACGCTTACACCAGCACTACTTAGTACGCTGGGATTTCCTATGCCCGAAAGCTCAAGGATCTGCGGTGACTTGACACTACCAGCTGAGAGGATAACCTCGCGCCGAGCTGAAACATCATACTTGACGCCACCGTGGGTGAACCGCACACCAGTGGCTACGAGGGCCTGGTTAATGAGAATCTCGTCAACTGTGGCGTTGGTAAGGATGTGCAGGTTACGCGATCCAGTGGCGTAGTCTATCGAGTAGGATCTTCGCGCGGCGCTCGGCTCAACGGCGTTGACGCATGTCCAAACACCGACATTTGAGCCTCCGACGTGGGATAGGTTAGTCTCTACCCCAAGCGCATTAAGCGTCCTGTGCCATAACGCGTGCGATGGTGAATACGAGGTTGGGTATGAGATGTGAATGGGACCTGAATCACCAAAGGTCTCTGCATCATGAGCAATCTCAAACTCGCGCTGGAGCTTCTCACTAGGAGGATGGAATGTCTCAGAGCGTTTGAAGAAGGGCCTTTACATAACGAAAACGAATCAGCTTCAGCGTCTCATCCAATAAAACAAGCATAAACTCACAGGAGAGAATCCCAGCCCCAACCTTGATTACCCAAAGCTTCCCAGGCATCATAGTCATCCCTGCTAGCGCGATTCCATGCCATGTAGTTCAGGGCGCTTGTGCCTCCGACACATTTCCCCCTCGGCCACGGAAGCGTTCTACCCCCGAGACCCTCCTGAGGCAGCGTCTCCAAGTGCCAATCGTAGCTGCCTCCAAGATTCCTACCATAGTGGCCCGGGATGTCAACATCAGGATCATTCTGCACAAGACCGCCTGCTTCGATAACACCGACGGTGTATGACGGGTCGGATTCAGCGAGACGCGCTGCCACCGCTAGTCCAGCTGTGCCGCCGCCTATGACGATAAAGTCAAAGACAAGCTGCGTGAACTGTTCAACAGTGCGAAGAGAGGGGTTGACGCTCATGGTTGTTGATTAATTTTGAGTGGTTATCTTTCTTAGTGTAGAATCGTGTCGGTGCTACCAAGCAAGTGAGACAGTTATAACGCCTCTTGTGAAGGCGGGAAGATTGCTGAAGATTTCGGAAAAAAGCGCGGAGACAACCCTCGCCGCTAGACGAGCCAATAGAACCCCTACAGTGAGCGAGTGGTTTGGGGGAAATGTGCTGATTTCTTGGTACGGGGTAAAGAGATAACAGCGCCAAGCGATTCTGCAGAACGAGATCCGACGCAACCGAGAATCCTGGCTGCTTTTCTTTTTATTCGCGTGCAAGTTTATTTTACCAGGTTCATGAGGCGTTATCTGCAGTTACGAGTCTCCCGATGGAATATTCTGTTGGTTGTTAGCTTCCTCTTTGGATGCGTAAATGATTGGCTCCTGTAAGAAAACACCAGGATCCAATCCACGAGCCACGATCATGACACGAGCAATATTAAGTAGAAAAGGGTCCTTCTGCTGTTAGCTGCGAATTACTAACCCAAAGAATCACGCAATCCGACATACTTTTGACCCCCAACGTAACAGTTATCCATCACCATCTCAACTGCCGCGCGCCCAGGCATTAAACATCCCCCCAATTCCAAAAAGGTCCCCTTCTAGATCTCTACTACGTTAGTAAAAACGGGGCAGATTAGCTTTTAGTCCGCCCACCATCGTATGACAAAAAGACTCTAAGCTTTTGCCCAGCCGGGATCACCCCAAAGGCCCGCGCAGGGGTCGGAGGCGGGCCGGGACACCGGATCCTAGAGGATTTGGACGGTAATTGGATCTGCTAAGACAGAGAGTTTCGACTGTCTCGTCTCGTTTCTTTTTCTTTCCGCGAGAGTGTGGCTGCGCCGTTTGTGGGAGCCGATTGTCTCGGAGCATACTTACCTTATCAAGTGATTTGTTCCTTTGCAATATTGGGTGTTTTGAGTATTAGGTGCAAGCCACTTACGGTGGTGGTTTTTCTTTATCTGCCGCGTCTAGCTTGGATTTAACAGGTAGTGGGAGAGCCATGGAACCTTACTACGAAACGGGAGCTTGTTCAGTAGGTTGTTGGTCTTTGTTCTTGGCTGTTGGTGGAATCTGTACATACCAAGATCAAGATCGTCACTGTCAATCGACACGTTATTCCGATTAACTACTGCCTATCACTTCGATCGTCTCCAATAACTGACTTCCAAATCCATGCTTTACTGACGTGCCGATCTAAGCGCAACTCTCTGGCCAACGTCTTCATCAAGCAAAGAAAAAAGAAGAAGAAAAAAAGGAAAAATGCAGGGGAAACGACTAGCCATGCAGACTGCATTCTCCCCCCCTGCCCTCCTCGTGTCAAGCTGAGATTATTCCTGCAATTTTGGGTTCACGGCCATGTTCGTCGTGCCATTTTACCGCGCCGGCGATAAAGTTTATCGTTTGACAGGACTCGACAGGACTCAGGGGTGCTTCGAATCTTGGGAGGACATTTAGGTTCATCTTTCCGGAGCAGCCAACTGCAGCGTTCGACACTCATTCATTCATTCATTCATTTTTATTTTTCGCTATGGATTTTCTGCACAAGTTGTTGGTTGAGTCTTGGGTTCTATGGGTGTTGGGTCTCTTTGTCGTTGTGTGTCGACTGTAAGCCATCCATCCATCCATCACCATGCGTGGCTTTTTGAGGCGTTTTTTTACTGACATGTTTGTTCCTGCAGGATATCACGACGCATGAAACTCAGAAAATGGAGTCGTCTCGCCATTGAAGATTATCTCATGGTCTTTGCCCTCGTACGTTTCACCCGTCAAACTCACCAACGGGCCATCATTAATACTCGAAACGTAGATCAACTTTACAGGAGTCGTCGTCTCGATCAACGAAGTCGCCAAGAATGGCAGCAACTACATGCCCGCCGATGTCGCCGCGAAGCTCACCCCCGAGGGACGACAACAAGCCATTATTGGCAGTAAAATGACCTTTGTCCTCGAGATATTCGCCCTCACTTGTACATGGACCATTAAAGCGTGTCTGTTATTTCTATACGCGAGATTGACGCAGGGCACATCGATAAGACAGAAATGGGCGGTGCGATTCGTCTCTGCGTTTTGCGCGGTGACGTACATCGTTGTGACCTTTATGTTTGTGTTCTTTTGGTGTTCGCCTACGCCGGAGTATTGGTCTGTTCCAGTTAATCCCAAGAAGAGTGAGTCTGCGATTGAGAGCTGGAAAGGGATTGAGCTAATGACGAAAGTGCAATGTGCGACGTATTATAACCATATGATCTTTGCAACGGCTTGCAATATCGCCAGCGACATCATGCTGATCTTATTACCGATCCCAATTGTCATCAACATCAGTCTCCCCAAGAAGCGCAAGATTGGATTATGCTGTGTTTTTGGCCTCGGTTTGTTCAATGTAAGTATCTACAGCAACCCCGCTTGACATGCGCTAATTGTGCAGATCCTCGCCGCCGTGCTCAATCGTTACTACAACTTCAGCAACCCCAATTCCTACGTCTTTCTCTACTGGTACGTCGCAGAAGGCGGCGTCGCCCTCTGGGTCGGAAACCTCCCTCTCTGCTGGCCCGTTCTACGTCTCGCCCTCGGCTCCAAAGGCGATTCCACAGACCCCTCCTCATACCCCAACACTCCCTACCGTAATGGTTCATACCCCGAAGGTTCAGCGCGACGGAGAACTCAGGGTCTTCACCCGCTGTCAGGCAAACCTTCAATCTGGTCTAAGTTGGAGGACGAGGATGGCGTGCGCACTGACGTCTCGCCCGAGCAGGGGAGCCAGATTGAGCTGGTGGACCAGCATGGACCGGATCTCCTGCAGCGGCCGTACCGCGCTGAAGCGAAGATTAGTAGTGGGACGCAGCAGCATGAGAGGGCTCGCAGTGGGCAGATTACAGTGGTTACGAGCGTGGAGGTTAGCTCGAAGCAGACATAGACTATTTCACCAATTGTGTATTACGTAGACTAGCATGAATATTTACAATGACTTGGCTTTTGGAATGAACATGCTTATTCCCTCATCGCCAAGTGATTTATCGCCAAGAATAAAACCGGCATATCTTTTAGTGCCCGTAATGGAGATTCAAGACCCCTTCCCTTCCCTTCCCTCCCGCTCCGCGGCGTAGCCATCACGGTTCCGCTCCAACCGATCCTTACCTCCCCTCTAAACCCATTCCTGCTAGCGCACACGGGGGATGGTTTCATTGCTAAATTAACTACATGGACTAACGGACCTAGACCTAAGAACCCTGGTTATCAGCTTCAAGCCACAACAAACTCCAGTACCATGGACCAGTCAAGCTACCATGCATGCATGAGCTTTTTTTTTTTACCGTCAATGAGAGGTCGGTAACATTCCGCCTCCCACTCGCATCCGTTCACTGCAACCGAGACAGCTTACAAGGGTTCAGTATCTGCAAGACAAAAACAAACTCTGTTTGCATTCCCTTTTTCAACTCCTGCAACGCAACCTCTATACCACACGGACTCTGCGTGTGCCGTGCATACATTTCTTTTTTTCTTCCCTCCTGTTTAATTTCCACACTGCGGCCGTTGACCTCATAATGTCTCTACCAACACACACGGCAGAAGCCACGCATGAGAAGTCAGTGACCGTGAGCTCATCACCTACGGGCGATGAAAGCTCAAATCCCCCTAGCATCTCCCTCTCCTCCTTCCAGAAACTGAATAATCGCATCGAAGGCCTCGCTGGGCTTGAAGCCCGAGGTATCGAGCGTGTTCTTCCAGAGGAACGTCAAGAACCTTCTAGTGCTGCTGACTTGCAGGTTGCGGTGCTATGGTTCAGTGCGAATCTGTCACTGAACAACCTGGCGACGGGTCTGTTTGGGCCCATGGTCTTTGGCTTGGGGTTTCTTGACAGTGCGTTGCTTGCTGTCTTTGGAACAATTCTGGGTGCTTGTTCGACAGCTTACATGGCGACTTGGGGACCTCAGAGCGGCAATCGTACCATGGTGAGTGTAACTGTTTCATCGGTGATGGTATTGACTGACATGTGTTACACTAGGTTGTTCTGCGATACTTTATGGGTTACTGGCCATCCAAGCTTCCGACATTCCTCAACATCGTTCTCATGGTTGGATATGCCACCATTGACTGCATCATCGGTGGACAGGTCTTGTCAGCTGTCAGTGGCGGTACCATGACCATCCTGGTTGGTGTCATCGTCGTCGCTATCGTTTCGTGGATCGTCGCCGTCTTTGGCATGAGAATCTTCCATACTTATGAACGGTACATCTCCTTCCATCTGTTATGCATGCACATGTACTGACGCGGCACAGATACGCTTGGATCGCTCAGGTCGTCGTCCTTGCTGTTCTTATCGGCGTCGCCGGGCCCAACTTCAATGCCGCCGCTAAGCCTACTGTCTCTGGCAATGTCCTCGCTGCCAGCCGATTGTCGTTCTTCTCCCTCTGCTTCTATGTCCCCAACTCATGGGCTGCTGCTGCCTCTGACTTTTATGTCTACTACCCAGAGCGCACTTCCCGTCTCAAGGTCTTTTTGCTCACTGTCACTGGATTGACAGTGTCATTTACCCTTGTGTACCTCATCGCCATTGGTCTTGCTACTGGTATCGTTGATAACAAGGCTTGGTCTGACGCTAATGCCATTAGCACTGGTGCTCTTATCGTCGAGGCTTATAGTCCTCTTCATGGCTTTGGTAAATTCTGCTCTGTTGTCATCGCTCTTGGTGTCATTGCCAACAGCACTCCATCTTTGTACTCTGCCTCTCTTGGATGTCAGGTTCTTGGCCGCTATACCAAGGCTGTTCCACGATGGGCTTGGTCAACTGTCATGTCGGTCATCACTCTCGTCCTCGCTATGGCTGGTCGTGAAAGCCTGTTCGTCGTCTTCCAGAACTTTGTCAGTCTGATGGGCTACTGGGTCATGCTGATGATCTGTATCGTCATGGAGGAACATTGGTTCTTCCGAGGTCGCCAGGGATTTGACTGGACTGCCTGGGAGGACAAGAATTACCTTCCCGTTGGTCTTGCTGCTTTTGCAAGCTTCATCATCGGTTGGGTTGGTGCTATTGTCGGTATGTCCCAGGTTTGGTACATCGGTCCCGTTTCTAAAGCTGCTTCCAATGCGGATTTGGGAATGTGGCTGGGTTGCGGATTTGCTATCATTGTCTTCCCTGTCTTGCGATACTTTGAGCTCAAGATCTATAAGCGATAAAGGAGACGTACGTATATGGGGTATTTGAAAGGGGTAAAATTTGTAACTGGATTACTTCAAATCCCATAAATATATCAATATCGAGGCAGTCGTTCTGTATTCAGTTTTGGCTAAAATCTGAAGTCGTCTGCTGCAGTTGCCCGACTCAACTCGCATTCGAGCTGTTAAATCCTTTCCCTCAATCACAGTATGTAGTGCGTAACGGCTCCATTCTTAACATTTCGGTATGGAACGATTAGTTACCACAAAATATCCCTACAGCCTTGCTACATCATCGCTTTACACTGCATCACTATCGTTTTTCGTTTTCATCATTTGGGCCTCAAGCTTGTGTGTCCGATAGAGCCCTGACCTTCGTAAGCTGAATGAAAGTTGTTCTCAAATCAGCGGCTGCTTTCTGAACACTTCCGGTTTGAATGTCTCCCGAAACGACTTGACATTGAGTACCGACGAACGCTCATATGAAGCTTGAAAGCATCAAGTGTCCAGGTTTATATTCTCTCAGAACATGCTGCTTGAGTCTTTCCATTGACTTTCTGTTCAAATCGAAATATCATTGAGACATGTAAATGAGGCATCATTCAGAACAGAAACTAATAAGTTTTTCGTCCGGTGTTTTATCATGCCTTTCGGCTACAGCAAGAAGTACGTTGATTGTTTGTCTTAACGCCGAAATGTCGCCCCTACGAACAGGCCAATCATGGTTGACGTTGAAGTTATCGCCGAAGCCCACTTGCGTCACATCTCAGTTGCCATCGGCGTTCAGCCCAGCACCAATCAGGGAACCAGAAGGACCACAGTGCCAAGACTCTAGTGAGCCGCCTATAAATGAGCGTCAAAATGGAATCAAAATTGCTGACTTGATCATTCTTCAAATCATTCTTATTCTGCTATAATCATGGATTCACAGCGAAACTTTCAGACTCTCAAGGGAAAGGTCGCTATCGTTACAGGTGCTTCTCGGGGCCTTGGAGCAGGCTTTGCTTATGAGCTTGCAAAAAGAGGTGCAAAGGTGAGGAATGTCTTGATTATCGTTAAACAGCATTGCTGAGCATGACAGGTCGTCGCTACATACACTTCTCCAAGCAGCGAGAAGCTGGTGAAAGAGTTGTCCGACAAAATCACATCACTCGACTCACCATCAGAGTGCATTGGTGTTAAAGCAGATCTTAAGGACGAGTCGTCGCCCGCTGAGATCGTCCGACAAGCAGTCGCTGCATTTGGTTCTCAAATCGATATTCTTGTCAATAATGCAGGCATGGAAGTCGTCAAATCTCATGCCGACATCACAACATCCGACTTTGACTCAATCTTCTATCTCAACGTTCGCGCTCCTCTCCTCCTCCTCCAAGCCGTAAAGCCTTACCTTCCGTCATCGGGAGGTGGCCGTGTCATCAACATATCCTCTGTAGGCGCCCGCTGCGGTTTCAAGAACCTCTCTCTATACTGCGCTTCCAAAGCTGCGCTCGAAGGACTTACGCGCTCATGGGCAGCTGAGCTGGGTGAGGAGGGTCATACGGTTAATGCGGTTAACCCTGGACCTGTTCAAAGTGATCTATTGGACAATATTCCAAAAGAGATCATTGATATGCAGAAGAAGCAGACAGCAGCGGGGAATAGATTGGGTGAGGCTGATGATATTGCGCAGATCGTTGCTTGGTTGGCTTCAGAAGAGAGTCGATGGATTACAGGACAAGCGTTGTCTGCTAGTGGCGGATTGGAGATGTATTAATTTCTTACGTACTCGGTACAGTAATTTGAAAGAGAATAATTTTTGGCAAGGCCACAAGTTGAGGAAGACATTGATATACACTGATGGGAAGTACATGGCCCTATCCCCGTCACTGGCCTCTTTGCTCTAGTCATAACATCACGCATGGGCAAACGGCATATTCCTGTTTCAGGCATGCACTAAACTCATCATAATTTTGATATATATCCGCAGCTTCAACATTCTAGAATGACTCTTGCGCTGGCCTCAAGTCCAGTTCATGAACCCAAAGCGAGCTCGGCTGCTGCGAAAGCCACAAATACGTCTGTCCAACATCCTCAGCCCTCATATGCTTTCCAGTCCTCGTCTCTTCAGTATCCTCATCCGTAATCCTTCCATTCGCAATAGCATGAACGCACTGAACGCCAAACTTGCTATGCTCTTTCGCGATAGCCTGAGCGACCATTCTAGCAGAGGCGCGAGTCGCTCCATAAGCTGCATAGCCAGTGTTTGTACGCATGGCGCCGAGGGTGCCAGTGAAGATAATAGTGCCCTTCTTGGCACCGTTTGTATCGGCCAGGAGGGTCTGGCCGCCGTTTTGCTCGTACATGAGCTTGAGAGCTTCTTGGGCGGAGACTACTGCACCGGTTGTGTATACCTGCATGCTTTTGCTGAACTCCTCGGGCGTTTCTTCGAGGAAAGGCTTCTTGCTGGCGTGCTTGACGTGATAGATTGCCAGCTTGATCTTGAGATCCTTGAAGTCGGGATGGTTGGCGATGTCTTTGAAAGCTTTACGTAGGTTCTCTGGCTGGGTGTCTGTAGGGAAAGAATGAAGAAGCCCGTTGGTTTCTTTGCGGAGTGAGTCACGCAGACTGGTGAGGTTGTCGGCATTGCGGGCCAAGAGGGCCACGGCGAGGTTACCGCCGTCTTTATGGGCGAGAACACGGGCAATGCCACGACCGCTTGTCGGACCAGCTCCGATGATAATTGCAAGACCTGAAAGTGCCATTTCGTGAGGTTGAGATGTTTCTTGTTAAAATTGTTGTCGGACGGTAGTCTTCTGTCTGTTTATATAAATATCGGGTCGAATACGTCATGCCGTTACTTTGATGATGACCCTCCCAGCCGCCGTTAAGTCCGAAACTGATCAGGTAAGGATCTTCACAATGGAACATCGATTAGATGTATCCTTGGATATAATTGGATCTTTGACAACATTCGATACGGCGTATTATTAAAACTCTTGAGCTCTGAAACACATACACTTCCTCTGTTGAGGATGGTCATGTATTGGAAACCACTGCTGTTCGCGCATCTCTCATTGAGAACCCCTTTCATGGAATTCCTTCGAATTCCCTTCCCAAAATATCTTCCTGATCATCCCCCTAGAAAATCTGAGTATCAGGCCTATTTTCATCCAACTCAAGGCCCTTCTTCATCCTCTCTCGTCGCTCAAGAACCCAGTTCAACCATGTCGTCATCTTCATTCTATTGCGATCCCGGAAATCCACGTCGTACTGCCATCTCGAGATATCGCAGTTCTGCAGAACACCATCCATCTGTATCTTCTTCCACTCCTGCCCGTTGAGCTTGAATGTGATGCTTTCTGTGATCTGTTCATGCAGCTCCAAACAATATTCGATGGTGTGACGGGTCGCACTGAAAACGTAGTCCAACTGATTAGTCATGTAACTGATGAGTCGTTTCTCGGGAACTCGCTCGTCCCTGGGGCCGATGCGACTCCGGTATAGCCAGCCCGGATTCTCGTCGTCCCTACACTCAAGCTTGGTGTGAGCGGCGCCGTCTGTTGGAGCGATGACATCCACTTCGATTTCATTGATGATGAAGCGGCGATTATCTGGCCGGCCGAGGTGTCCAGGCCCCTGTTCGATCAAGCCTATAAGAAGGTCGTAAAACGCCCAAACGGCGGGTTCCGGTCCTCCACAGCCACCCCGGAAGCTCAAGCTGTCCTTAAAGCGGTCATCAAGGTCATCGGTCGGGTCGAAGATGCGGATTGTAGATGTGACTTTGTCGATGTATCGTGATGTCGGCCGCTTCGCAAAATCCCATGTAGTCCAGAGGCCATAGTTCTTGACAAACATGATATCGACATGGTAGTTATTTGAGAGCCGGGTGGCGACATCCTGGACCTCGGTGTGAAACTGCCTGCTGACCAGAAGCAAACTCAGAGCTCTATTTTTGGTGGCCTGTTCCCAGACGCCCCTAGGACGCCAGTAATAGCCACGAGGACGCTGAGCTCGTTGATATCGGCCATGTTGGCTCTCTGAAGGGCTCGATGGTGCGACCGGAGCCGCTACGGCCAGTTCAAATATGTTCTGCCGCAGCTCTACGGGGATGTCTTGTAGCTTCATGGCTGATGGAATGTTAATCATGTATTGTGGAGGATTGCAGATGTCGTAAGCCTGCAGAATGTGGTCCCAGACGATGTAGGCAGCACCCCGCTTTGTCTGTGTCGGCCTGTTGATGCTACTAGACAATTCTATAGCCGGGAAGGCAACCCTTATATAATCGCAAATGGTAAGAGTCACGCGGTGAGAAAATTACTTTCCTATATGACGTAGCGAAGTTTCATGCATGGTCGAAGCTATTTGGCTGTATCGAAACTCTCAAAGGCTGCACTTGCTTTCATTTCAAATATAGTGGATTAACTGGGTGGCCACAAGGTAAATAATAAGCTTCAGGCTGCAAACATGCGACCATGGCGACCAATATAGCTTTTTTTTCACAATAGGCTTTTCCTCAAAAGCTTCAACAATGATCAATACAATATCCAATGAAGGCAGCTTGAAGCATGCTCCAGAGTCTAGACGGGTCCAGATACCTCGCCCGTTATAGACACCAAAATTTGAATTTAGGCTCTTGGTGTTCGGGAACTTAATAGACATTTTCATTCGGCCATCCTGCATACCTCCCATAGTAGCCCTCATAGGCCAGAGCGACAGCTGTGAGAACAGCCGAGAATGCCTCCCACGTTGCAATTACTCTCCAAGCAGGTCCTTGCAACCAAAAGATTCTGGCTGAAATAAATCGTGCCAGGGTGAGCGTAAAAAAGCCGCGGTTCTCTTGATAGGCAGCCAGCATGTAATAGATGCCGATGCCGATGATGGCGACTGAAAAGCCGTTCAGTGCGGGGAGGGCTGAGTCTTGGAGCTGTTTTACGGCGAGAGCCTTGCGTGGGGAGATGAGATTGCTGACGCCGTGATTGAAGGCGCTGAGGCCGAAGATGAAGATTGTCACGGCGGTGATTGAGGGCATATTTATTGTGCACTTGATTGAGCTTATCTTCCAAAGAAATAAGGAAAAGGCTTTCGTGATTCACGTACGAATTTTTGATGAGAACAGATCTCAACATTTCTTCCGCCTCGTGTGCAGATCTTATCTGGTTGCTAGGGCTTACATGAAAATGCAACTCGTAAGCTGCATAGCTGAGCGTCATGGCGTTTTCTGGTCACTCTGATTGAACAAGAAATCACTGTCTGATAATAACATGAGATTATCATTAAATCGAGTATCTCTTCTCATGAAAATGTCTGTGATAAGCTAAATGCAGGCCATTCTTCCGTCACAACAATACAAAGGAAAGGGACATGTCAGAGGTAGCTGACATACTCAGTGATTCACTATCAATATCTAGCCGTACAGCATTAATTTAGATGCTTGCAACGGCCACCTTGGCAACAAGACCAAGGATACCAGCAGCAGTGATCACGTCGTCAGATCTCTTGAATCCCTCCTCAATAGGCAAGCGCTCCTCCTCTGCAAAACGTCAGCATTATTACGATCTACTCAACAGGTTTACTTACGGAACAATGTCTTGACCCACTCAGTCTTTGCATTCCCATCGTTCAAGTTTCCAAAGACAGACAGGTAGAGAGCAGTCTCGATGAAGCTGAACTGCTGGAGATCAGCGGGCAGCGAGAACTCGGGGTTGGCAGCTTCAGCGGCCTTGAGGCGCTCCTTGCGGGCCTTGGCGGCGGTCGCGATGGAGATGGTTGGCTCAGTGAAGTGAGAGGCTGTAGAGGCCCAGATGGTCTCGTTGAAGCTGTGGTTGTCGCCGAAAAAGATGTCGGCGCGGCTCAGACTGCCATCGTGCTCGATGACTACTTCAATTAGCTTGCGACGACGTGATCTCCGTAAATACTCACCACCGTGCTTGTTCAAGTCGTCGAGGTTGAAGGTACCATTGTTTCCAGTGGTAAGGGCCTTCTGGCCAACGAGGGTTGTCGCAGCTGGGTCGAGGTTGATGGCGTCAGTGAAAGCGACGATTAGATCTTCAAGCGAGATATGGAGGCCGTCGCGAGGGAGATATCCGTGATTGGCGACAGCATTCACCATGGGGCAAGGGCTTCGGCCTGTGATTATTAGCCACGACCTAGTCATCGCTATGATAAAACTCACGATCAGACGCCGTAGGTGCTCGCCATTCATTGCTGGCGCTAACAGCCAAAGCCGCAGAACAAAAGAAGGCAACGTTAAAAAGCATCGTGATTTCTTCCAACAAAGCTCAAAGGATACAGAACCAAAAATCACAAGCAAGGACGGTCTCCTGACGACATTTTATCAACATCTTCCCCTGAGCGACGATCATTTTTCACATTCTTATTTTAGCTCCCCTCCAATTTATCGCGGTCAATGCCGAGGCTCACGGACGAAGTTGCAGAAACGGAGGAAGCCGTTGATTTGGAGTCGCAAGATTGGTGCAAAATCGCCGCGCGACTCGGACAAACGATGCAGGTCCAGAGATGAGCCAATAGCAGCGATTGTAATTACCATCTTAAAACGCCATGTTAATGCTTGGACCCCTTTTGTTGTGGAGATGGTGAGGGTCCGGGTGGTGAACCGAGCCTAGGCTAGGGTGAATTACTTGGAAAGGCAGCTGGTGGTGCCCTGTAGATATTTACGCGTTTTATGAGGTTAAGATGGGATTTGCTCCGATAGAGTTTCGGCTTGTATGTCTAATTCGTCTTTTGGAGACAGGTGAGCGAACAGACGGGTATTCTTTGTTCAGAGGTTGGAACTCACCACGGCAATCTACCGTGGAGGATGCGACTGGATCATTGAATAACTAGGGCTATTAGAGGAGGGATGACATGACAGGTATGGGTATTGTATTCTGGAGACATCAATGACCATCCTACATAAATAATTACTCAGTTGCCAGCAACAGCTTCCAAAGTCTCCATAACCTCGTCCGTCTTCGTAATTGGATAAGTATTCATTTTGATCGAAATATGATTCAGACTATTCGCAGCCAAACCAGCGAAATGCTCAGGCGTAGCACCGATATCCTTCAAAGTCCGCGGCATTTCCAATTCCCGAACGATCAAATCAAGAATATCCCCAAGATCAACATCTCCTTCCAAAACCTTCTTGTCAGCAAGCAGAGATTTTACGGTTTCTTGCTTCAGTAAAACATCCACTGCTTTTCTTGCCAATCGTTGTTGGTGCTCTTGCGGGCGTTGAACTTGCAAACAGCTGGTAAGAGGATACAACTCGTCTCCCCGTGGCCGACGTTCAAGGGTCCAAGCTGATGGCCTATCGCGTGGCTTGCGCCGAGAGGTACACCTGATGAAACAGCACGCATGACTTCGACGACACTGGTCTGACAAAGATGGCGAGCCTCAAGATCTTTAAGGTCATGTTTGCATCGTAGAAGCCCAGAGATCAGCTTCTCTAGACCTCTTGCAGCCCATGCATCGCCATCGTTGTTACTCTGCAATAGCATAACGTCTCAACGCAATGGTCAACGGATCGGATACCCGTACTGAGCCAGATCTTTCGTGGCGTCATGGTTGTCAACTGCGGGTCTTGTATGACCAGGTCGGGATCCATGCCTGGCTCAAAGGTATGCTTGGCTTTGCTTTTTGGTCTGTAGCTTCAGCGATAGCCTGGCATTCACCACCAGAAAGCAAAGTCGGGTTGCAGATTAGTGGAGTCGCGGGTTTCCTTGTATCCTCCCGTTTGTTAGGCCTATGCAATTTGCCGCCCGAAGCGTACCAATCCCTTGTTCAGCCCAAGCATCATTGGCAATAGCGAACCGCACGAGTTTAGCCCCAGCAGTGATACTTCCTGCACCTGGCGTTACGATGCAGACGATGTTGAGGGGCTTGACCACAGCCAATATGTCTACAATTTCCGGAACTGGCGTATGCGGTGAGATACCAACATGAATATGAATGACGCGTTCTCCCAAGACAGACTTGATGTCTTCAACGTAAGGAGTATTCTTTGGCAACGAGCGAGATACTATGATAAAGTCTTGTGAGCTTTTGAACCTGTCTTGGACCTGTTTGAGGCATGTTTCTGGAAACGGCCGGCCAAAACTGAGTAATGGCGTAGGCTTGTTATTGAAAGCTGGTCGGGTTGTCTCCCCGGTGTACCAAGAAGCCATGCTTGTTCGATGGGTATTATCTTTTGTTGGTCATAAGTAGTAAGCACCTTGTCTCCCCCTGGCAAGAGAAGGCCTCGCAGATAAGACGTTATCCCGGTGGAGCCAGTCAAAGTCATCATGGTGCTATCTCCAGTCCATCAGAATCTCATATTGTCTAAACTCAGACCTGGCTGACCGTTGATACACGGTTGTCGAATAAAATGATAATTAATAGTCGATAAAGAAAAGTCCGCCGATAAATCTATCTCTTATGTCCGCGGCAGAATCACCCAAGCCAAGGCCCTTTATCAACCACTATGCGGAATAACTGGTCGCGAACTCATCTGATGTCCTCACCCATATGTTGATAAACAAATAACCCTAACCCTAACCTTGTTACATGATGAATTTTAATTGCAGTTTCTTGGAACATAATGCATCAAGCGTCTAGTTCTTTTGTCCTCCTAATCAGATTATCCAATCTCTTCTTCTCGGGATCAACATCAATCCACTCAAGATCGATAGGCCAAGATGACTTCACTTGCTCTTCGATTACCCTCTGTGCCTCGTCATCTTCTTTCTCATTATCCACCTCTTTTATCAAAAACTGGTTCTCACGTCCCACGCTACTCTTCAGTATACGAAACACCAGCCTTGCCAGATAGCAATTCTGGCTTTGATCTTGGAGACCTTTTGCAACGAGAACAACAGTTGATCGCCTGCTTTCAAGACCTGCCGTCTCAGAACTATCCAAAGTCTTTGCTAGCATGAAGCCTATAAAGGCTAGCGGGCTTATAACAAATATGTCGTAGGACTCGAATCCATGTCGCAAATAGTACAGGCGTAGCAAGGTTTCCATCTTGATCTTGGCATCGCTCAAGACCTTCTGAACACTTTCATCAACTAGTGCAGGTGTAGATGTCATACGTAGTGTTTCTAGAAGATATATGATCAGGTTGTAGTAGTGCATACTGAATAGAGTCAACATGAGCCGCAGTGAATGAGCCAGGAGCTTACTGGAGCTTGAGCTGCCATGGAAAAGAGATCTCTCTGGCTTTGAGTTCAGGCGGCAGATTTTGGTACCAGCTGTCGAGACGAATACAAAAGCCCTTGATTCTATCCACCGTGGCGTCAGGGGTGTTCTTCAAATCCGAGAAGAACACAGCTGCAACATCATTCATGATAATTCGGAACTCAGAGAGTGTGCGAAAGGTATTGGCATAGTTCACCGATACGGGTCCTTTAGCTGCCGGGAAACGGAGCACGAAGTCACCATAGCATTCATATTTCTCAGGGAGCGGTACGCTAGGAGGCATAGATAGTAGTGGCGCTTTGAACACGTGAAAGCTGTGGACGCTGTTGTCTGTCAGCTTGATCATGCAATAAGGAAGCGAGACTTACGCCTGCAGCCCGAATAACGACCATGCTGTAATGGCTCTGGAATTACACTCGCGGTCATCGCTATTCTTCTGCGAAGAGAATAACTGTATTGCATGCGCAGCCGCAACAGCCTGAGCTAGGTAAGCTCTCCCCTCCTCATCACGACCATTGGCATCATATACGATTGCAAGCACAATTGCAGCTTGAATGGTCGTAAGCTGAGCATGTCCGATCTCAAGCTCCCATAACCGGCGCGCTTCTGCAAGGCATCGGTAGCCCAGAGTTTCTGGATTCCAGAATCGAGACCGGTGGTTCGTGCTGGGGTAGCCATGCTGGAGACAAAGGCTTAGTATTTAATGGCCTGAAAACACGCGGGGTCTTACCTACACAAGCCGATGCGAGGACTGCATGAACCAAAAAGGAGGAGCAGTACTCCTTGCGGCCCAATGCCATGTCCTGCAGGAAATAGTCTTTTTGAAAAGCTGGAAAGAACTTGTATTCCGTCAGGAAATACGTCTGTAAGAGTTTCCGTAATGACTTGTTATCTTTGATGATGGACGTCCAATCCGCCGCCTTGATCTGGTCTAGATGAGGATCTACCATCACGCCAGCATGATAGGGAGCCTGATAAATTATCGGATCTTGGGTTGTTGATGCATCATCATCGAGCATACTCGCCTCACTTAAAGAATACTTATACAGCCATGAGTCAAGGTACTGATTCCCTTCTTGGATCAAGGAGCTAGGCATTTCCTTGTGATAAGGAAACTCATACTGGTAATAGTGATCCGGCACTACATGTGCCTGTTTCAGAAGATCTGCACGCTGAATGTGGCCAAGTATGGACTCAACATCTTGGCCGCTCTGTATTCTTCTTAGAATATCTGCCCCTTCGTCCCTCGACCTTGTCGCTAGAATGTGAAATAGTTCCTGATACGCTCCCTGCTGTTCGAGGGACGTCCGGTAGTGGCACTCCGTCCTTCGTCTGGTGCATTGCGAGCACCGCGGCTTGCCGCCGTCGCACTAGAAAAAGAAACTTTCTTAATATATCGTCTTACACACTAGGAAGACGTGAAACTACACACTCGGAACTTGCGCTGCCGACATAGCTCGCAGGCTAATGTGATGGGCCTACGGCGTCTTATCAGGCTTGCGACCAGCGGCGAACCTTGGCCTGGAGATTGGGATCTTTCATGGACTGGACCGGGTAAAAGGGGACGAGGCATGTCGTTGGCTTTTGATAGGGCGTTTGTTTACTAATGCAACCAAATGCTGCAGAGGACATGTTCACGGTGAAGAAAGGGAGGGGGTTTCGTCCTCACGTGAAATCTCTTTCACCAATCATGTTTTGGAGCTGACTAGCTAGTAATCGGGTCCCAATGTCCATGACGTCTGAAATACGTAATCCCGGAGTGTCTCTACTCTTATAGAGACTCAGTATGAAGAGCTGCTACGTTGTGAAGAGAAGGAGGCTCGATGGACAGCATCATGAGCAGTATTTAACCTCCCTGTTCTCCTCGGAATATTTCCTTGTGATTGACTTCGTTACCCTGGCTCACTCCCAGGTCGGGATGTGGCTATTGTCGCAGATCGGCTCTCCAGTCCACGCACTAACTGACTAGCAGTGCGCTAATGCAGGGCACGTCAAAAGCGTTTTCAGTGGAGTTGAAACATTTTTACAGGGAGGATCCCGCTGTATCCCATCGAAGATCAACGTCTTTCATCGTTGCATTCGATCTGTTCACTCATCTCCCGCGTCAATCTCCTACAGCTCTATCCCAATGTTTTAGTATCTCTCTTCCTATGCCATCTAGAGACGATGCTTGTCGTGACTGTTTTGGCGGAAGCTCCCGTGTATCACCTCATGAAACACCTCGCCCTGACTAGCCGCGTGTCAACCTCCACCACCAAGCTGACGTACAAACAACCAACCCACAACACGATTCGTAGCTAATCCACCCACGCTAAACGCCACAGACATTCTCTTCCGCCGTTGATCGCCCCACGCTGCAACCCGGTATCCAATATGATCGTTCCAAAACTCATACGTTTCGTGGGGCTCTTGTGCCCGGTTGACGCGTTCTGTGAGACTAACAAAAAGCCAAGTTTTGCAGTTTCATCCCGAGTCGAGTTCCGATCTGTTGGGAACTGCGGGACTATATGAGTTTTTGTTCTTCCTCAGATCGATAGGTCTTCCGTTTCTGATGTACGCTTCGCTGTAGCCATTCCTTCTGTACGGCACGTTCACTCTACTGTTTCTTCTGTTTCGTTGTATCTGCTCTCCTTTATAATGAAGTTCTCTTCAGTTCTCACGAGCGGGCTCGCATCTTTCACACTGGTCGCTGGCCTTCCGACTGTTACATCACCAAATGAACATTATGTTCAACAAGTCCGAAATCCAGTATATAAGCGCAATGGAATTGCAGCTCTTGGCAAGATATATCGAAAATATCATATTGACCTTCCGGAATACCTCGAGAACTCAGCACTATCTCGTCGAGATAGTACCGGCACCGTCGCCAATAAGCCTATCGAGAATAACGCCGAGTGGTTGACACCAGTTCAAATCGGAAATCCTTCAAGGACATTCCAGATGGATCTCGATACAGGATCATCGGATCTTTGGGTATATGGTTCGAAAGGAGCTACTGCAGGCGGTAGCAGCAACCGATACAATGCCTCCAATTCGGAGACTTGTGAGGGGATTGCCGGTGCGAAGTGGTCCATTGAGTACGGTGATGGAAGTGGCGCTTCGGGTCATGTTGTGAAAGATACAGTCTCCATCGGCGGCCTGTCAGTGGAAGCTCAGGCTGTACAAGTCGCTGACAAAGTGGATGAGTCTTTTGCGACGCAGCAGGAGTTGGATGGTCTCTTAGGATTGGGCTTCAGCTCTATCAATACGGTCACTCCGGAGAAACAAAAGACATTCTTTGACAATGTGAAAACAGAGCACGGCACTGGGGTCTTTACAGCGGATTTGAAACATGATGCTCCAGGTACATATACTTTTGGCGTCATTAACAAGACAGCCTATGAGGGGGATATCACGTATACGGCTGTTGATTCATCGACGGGAATGTGGACATTCACTTCAACGGGATATACCGTTGGAAAGGGCAATGTCACCAAGACCTCCATCACCGCCATCGCCGATACAGGGACATCACTCATGTTCCTCCCCGAAGCAGTCAACAAGGCGTACTATTCTCAAATCGACGGTGCCAAAATCGACACAACAGCGGCAGGCTACGTTTTCCCGTGCGACACGAAAATGCCCGACTTTACGTTCTACGTGGGGGAGAAGGGTATCACTGTCCCGGGTGCTTACATGAATTTCGCACCGCTTGAGGGGCCTGTTCCGGGGGAGAAGGAGGGGAAGAGGGAGGTTGGGACTTGTTATGGTGGACTGCAGTCGAGTGCGGGCGATATCAATATCTTTGGTGACATTGCATTGAAGGCGGCTTTTGTAGTGTTTGATGCGGAGAAGACGAGGATTGGGTTTGCGAAGAAGATTTTGGCTGGAGTTGAGTAGGGGAAAGTTATAGATATCACAGCGAATTACACTCTTTTATTATCCTATATACTCCGTACAAATGTTGTTTTATGTTTTATGTTGGCAGTGAATAATGCAATGCTGTTGAGTCTCTGTCTGCACAACTGCACAAAGTTGAGCAAGCACACAAAATCAAGAAATCGCGCACAAAGACGAGTTGTGTGCGACTCTCCACCTATGCAGGGGCATGGCTTGCACTAAATTCTCTCCATTCTCTCTCCAGGCGAGAAGTACCTCTCTGGAAGACCCACAGTAAGCACGATGTACCTTTTTTTCACATGCAGGAGAGTCTCTACGATAACGGCTCTGATAAGATAAGGAAACCGCTTCGATGTCCGCTCAGCACTACAGATCGGATCCGAAATTACACTGTACTCAACACCAGCAAATACTCAACCCAAGTGCTTAATTCTCATTATCATGACTGTCGTATATTCTATGAAATCACGCTCTCATCACTATCTATGCAATTTTAACCAGCGGTAATCACTCCAGGTCCGCACCCAACAGATGTCAAATGCCATCCAACTGCTCTCTCAACGTTCCTCAATATCTGCGGAACGTGCTCGCTCTTCATGTGCATCATGCCCAGTACAATCCCAGCAAGGCACGCACTTCCAAACTTTGCAACACCATGCTGCAGCACTTGTTTGACGCGCTCTCTGATCTCGGGATCGCTGCACTTGAAGAGAACAACAAACAACGGCTTCATGACGTTGTTGTCCATGAAGCGGAAGTTTGCTTGCGGTCCTTTTAGCTCGCTGAGGATACGGTGCGTCGTGGCGATGATCTCGCGATACACGGGCTTCGCGTCGGGTAACACCTTTGCATCCGTGTTGAGCTGTAAGTGGAGACTTGACAAACACTCCAGGTACAGTGCTTCAAAGACACTGGCTGTCACGTAACTGTGTGGCTCCTCATTTTTGCGCTGCTGCGTGTAGCGGTATAGCAGCACGAACCCGTTGTGCCAGCTTGAAAGGACCGAGAAAGCTCTCTCCCATGTTGCTTTTGTCGTTTCTTTATCGTCGTCCAAGAGATGATGAGCTAGGTGGTGCTGTGCGACATCCCACCATCTCAACGCTTGATCCAAATCGTGAAATGAAGAGGGCATTTTGTCTATGGAGTACCTGTGTCTTCCCAGACATCGCTTCGCGGCTAGGAACTCATCCGTGTCCCCAGTGATACCCAGTCTCAGGGCCCACGGGTAGGTACTCAATCGCTGTATCATGTCAAACAGGGCATTCTCATAATCATCAAATACTAAATCTGATAAAGATACACCTTCTTGGGCACATCGTTTACTGAGATATGCTTCAAAGAGACGAGCAGCGTGGTCGTGGTGCAGAACAGCAGCGTGCATGTCCCCGCGAAGGACATCGTAGGTGAGAAAAACAAGAGCCACGTGAGTAACACTACGCAGCGCACGAAGTGTAGAGGTAGCGGTCGTTACAGCACGTACAGTACGTGTATAGTACTGAAGAGACAGCTGATGCGCCTTATCAGCAGCTACAGAGTCAATGGTTGGCTGCGTGAAGGCGTTGACGGCACCGCCCAGGGCACAGCACGTCTCACGGACAGCGGCATCCTCATGGGCCAGCTGAGGCGTGATGGTAGCCAAGGTGTTGTGAGGGAGGGTGGTGCCCTGCTCGTTGGACCAGAGAAAAGTGGAGAACATGTCATATTGCGTCTGGTCTTTGAAGAGCGAGAGGATATAGTTTGGCTTGGCTAGGATGCGTGTGTCGGACTGGGGTGCTGTTGTCACGGCTGTAGCTGTGGTGTTGAAGCTGACGGATTGGCTCAGCGGGAAATGACATGTTAGACCGACGGCCTTGCACCGGTTACAGATTGGTTTGCCCTCATCACATTTCACTTTGCGGCGTCTGCATGATATGTATTAGCAACGATTTTACATTTGAGTAGACGGTTGTCTTCTGTCTGCACGCACTTGCACTCTTTACAACCAGTACGTGTCTTGAAAGACTTGGTTTTTGGCTTCTTAGCGGCATTTTGGCCTGAGCGATCTGCAATGTCAAGGACAGCCACATTGGCATTCGGGATCTACGACCAAAAGATAAAACATGTAAGTAAGCCACCGACGACATGAAACGGGTCTGCCCTAGCGGCAATTTTGTGCTTTTTTGCTCACCCGTGGCTTGTTGTTGGCCGGGACCGAGACGATCTGAGATGCTGACGGGTCGCCGCCGCGAGGGGGTTGCACACCGCCACCACTTGAAGAAGACGAGGCAGAGGCAGAAGCCTTCGGTTTAGGTTTGAGAGCTATCGTCTGCTCCATCACTCACGGACGCATTTACCCTGTCGGGACCGAAAGAGTGTGGCGTGACGGTATGGGGAAGGCGAGCCAAATGCCCGAGATGACACGAGGAGGGGGATGCGTTGTGAGTGAACTGTTCACTTTCGGTGGAGGAGTTTCAGAGCGTTTAATCCTACTGTATCCACATTCGGTGACTCTTGATCCAATCATCACTCGGCCTGTGCGAGTTACTCAAAGAAGTTAGGGCTGGGGTCTCGTTTATTTGACCAGATTCCGAATTAGACAGGGATCGGCGCTTTGGTGATCTTGGCTAACGGTCTCATACTCTCAGCTGCATTCTGACTGCATAAAGACTCTGCAATAAGCGAACATGAATAACTGATAAATGGTTTTATCAGCAAAATTCTGCTTCTGGCTGTTAGGTTTGAGGCCAAAATTTGCCTTGCAGACTTCCTGATCATGTCCCAGGCTTGTTATCAGTGCATGTCTCACTAATCTAAAGCTGCCCAAGTTTGTGCTACAGACATGATCTGCAGGTTAGATGTAAGGTCTTCCTTGCTTTTGACACTTGAGACTTGTTACTTCGCTTACATCCCTCTTCCCACTCAAGTCGGTTAGTCTTGATACAAGTGATCGACATATCCTTGTAAGATGCAACATCACGTCAACTTACAGGGTTGCTTTCTATCAACTCCCGTTCTCTTGTTATGAAGCATGTATACTACTGATACTAGGGTACCACTGTTGAGTGAGAGCAACTGGTGGGTGGAGGTTTAAGTTCGCTGAAGCCCGGAGCGTCGGCACAAGAGTATCGTCCGTGTTCATCTTATCCTGCGCTAGCATGATTTTGACCTCGACCGTCTCATACATTCCGCAAAGATTTCAGCTTGTTTAACTTCTCTCTTGTGAATATCTTTTGCCACACTGGAAAGTCCGCATCTGGATATCTCAAGGAAAGAGAAATGGTATCCAACAGCGTCAATCGATACATACTGGGGAGCGTTCGCGACCCTTAACCTTTGCAAGAAATCGCAGCAAGTTAATAAAAACGGTTATTTAACATTCCCTCTTTCAACCATGGAAGCACTTGCTAGCCGGAATATCAAACCTTCGACAGGTGACTCTCCAGCGAAAAGAACGAAAATTCTTTGCATTTTCTTTCACGATATAGGCTGTTAACCCAAGACTTCTCCGCAAAAGACTGACAACAGCCAATAACTTGAAACCATAGCGCGAGGCCTTCTATGAGCTTCCGGAAAAGCCTCCGTGCTGAAAAGTTCACATTATGCTATTGTGACCGCTTCATAAGCGCGGGGCAAAACCTTAGAATCGTCATCACGAGCTTGAAGGACGCCCAATAACAACACAAACAGTTCATCTCTAGGTTTTGGCTGAAAGGCTATTTACCAGAACCACCGAGGTTCCCGTTGAAATGATGTATAAATAGAGCCTGTCTCCGCCTCCATTATGGAGAGGGCACAGTGAAAAAGTAATCCACAATCGAGAGTTAACATTCTAGGTCATTGGCAACATACCTCTTTTATGAGATATGGCCTCATCTGTGAAAGCCTCATTTGCGAAGGCTTAATCTACGAAGGCCTCATCTGCTGAGGCCGCAGATGTGATCTCATCACTCACAGTCCTGAAGGACATCATTGACTCAATTCCCACGGGACTATTACCATCATAACCATTCTCATACACCCTACAAAAACCACAAGGCTCATTGATGTTCAGGCTCTTGGTAGCGCCGCTTCCATTACGCCTGCCATAAATAGAAAGACTCTTGAGGCTGTACTTAAGGACTCCCTCATATCCAAGTGTCTTTGGGATGTAAGCAATAATGCTGATGCCCTCTGGGCCCACTACAAGGTCCGTCTTGTGGAAGTTACAGACATACAGCTCCTAGAAAATGCCTCACGAAATGGCGATAAAACCTACGTTCGTGGACTTAACATCTGTGTTAAGAAGGATCCGAAGCTGGGATTCATGGAGCTTTACAGATGGAGCGAAACCAAGCGGGCAGTTAAAGCTCGCATGGCTGACGACAATTTCTCACGCCGCCCTTTGGATGCTCAAACAGAAAAATATTGCATCAATGACGTTGTGTACCTACCTGCTCTAAATATACCTACACAAAGCGGATCGACAGCCGATGGATGGGAAAGGTTATGGACTAGAGTGCGCGTCGCGTGGTCGAAGCCTGTTGTCCAGACTTCAACCCTCAATCTGAGAAGAATAGCCTAGGGCCGTGGGTCTCGAAAACTTTGGAGTCAGGCATGAAGTCATTGACACTGGATAAAACACCACAGAGAGCACCACATAAGACCTTCGATTTTGACGCGTATGAGGATTACATGACAAACAAGCTGCAGGAGGAGGACTTCCATGGCAATGAGATGTTTGATTTTGATGGGTACGAGGAAGAAAGGATAAATAAACTACAGGAGGAACTGTATCTTCAAGGAAATTTTAGCGACTGGTCTGAAGGGCAGTGTAACTCGAAAGACGTTGCATTAGACGATAGTTTCGATAGTTGTCTGGAATGTTAAATATACCAGTTACAAAATGCCTCAAACGTAATCTGATATTATGGTAGAACTGCACGTTGACAATCCAAAAAATATTGTGTTCTCATTCATCACCTATGCTCACAGCCTAAAGCTTGACCTTATAGGCGGCAGTCGACCCCATAGACACAACCCCGATCGACTTTGCCAGAGTATCAAAAGGTCTGTCCGCCACAATCCCTATGAAGAACCGCTTGACAGAATGTAAGAGGACAGACTCAAATCGGGGTATATCTGGACGCCTATGGATTTAATTGCCTTCAGGTCCAGCTATATGTTCTTGAATAGCTTCTAAGACCTGAAAGTGTTCGACATAAGTAGAATCACTCGAATTGATTTATAAACTCCAGCGTCCTTTTATTATCACACTTTAACTATATCATTCTGACATTATCATGTTACTCATGTTGAGAAAGTCAAGAATCTCATTCATTATTTTAAACGTAAAACCTACTGTAAAGTCGATGTTAAATTCCAGTATTGTTGCTGTAGAATAGAATGTTTCGATAGAAGCTGGCTGCGAATTGTCCCTCTCTCATAGCTCAATTAGTAAATCTGGTAATCCTTCAGCAGGAATTTAGTCTTGTAAATATACTGATTAGTAGGTAACCATAGAGTATTGCCGTAATATTGCTGTGTCGTTATGATACCTGTGTATCTCAGCCTTCATGACCTCTGCAGCAACATGTCTAAACCAAATTCGATACTATACTACAACAGTGCATAACACGCTTGAATCAGGTGTTGTTCATTTGTGACTCTCTTTGTTTCCATGGGAGGTATGCGTTCTGGATTCTGTTCGTTGTAATGGCTGTCCACGTTCTCATTGATGAATAACACAAAAGGTTTGGATTCGCACATATAATTCTCTGTGTTCATGACACAACATGATTAGTCTTAACGAACTCAGGATGAATGAAGAATATCCGAAACCGATCCAAGTATTTCATCATCTACAGGTGATAGCAGCAGAAGAATTATAAATAAAGCTGCTGTGGCTCATCAATCCCGATATTGAATATTCACCATCACTTCAATTCTTACTCACAGCATATTGCAACCTTGTAGCAACATACACAATACTTCAACAGACCAGTCAGAATTCTCTAATTGCGTCTAACACCATGGCCACTACTTTCAAGGACTTGTCATACCAGGCCATGACACTCATCGACTTGGTGTTTGAAAAGATAGAAGCTGTGCGAGAAGCTGCGCGAAAAGCTGCTCCACCAACGCCCTCTCAGGAAGAAGTCGACCAACTGCTTTCCTATCTCGAGAGACTCGACAATCACATTGCTAGGATGAAAGAACAGGTGGATGGCCCAGACCAAGAGCTCACGCTAGCGGCTGTGGTTACCCAGGCTAGTGAAGTCATGTTTGAAGTGGACAACATGCAATTTGCCATCTGGTTACTTGACCCTGATCGCCCATGTTAGAGCATTCACGGCGTTGTTCGCGACAACCCATTGGGACACCGGATTGATCAGTAGGAAGCAACTTCATGTCATGGGGCGGAGAACAAACTGGAGAGCCAATGAACTCAAGGTGACCTGGATCGATTTGTTGCGAAATTCAATGCGATATCCGGGGAAGGCTAAAATGCGGTGATTATATCGGGAGTTATACTGGTAGATATATGTGCAGGTCGAGCCATTTGGTATTGAGGAGGCTTTTTAGGTGAGACTTCGGCGTCACTGGCGTTAGTAAGACTGCGAGATCAATTTATAAGAAACTTAACCGGTGCTTGTCATCACTCTTTGACTGAATGTGCTAATCTTGTTCTGTTGCTTATATGGTAAAAGACTAAACCCGTGTCCGTGAGTGTGTCCGATGTAAGATACTGTGATTTGATAATATTAATGTCACATCATTGCCGTGGAATATTTGAAGACGATCGACTGCAAATTATTCCTACCCCATGGCTGAGTCGAAAAAACATGGTATCTTTGGAAGACTTTCGAGCCCAGAAAAGCTGTATTCGATAGCTCCAGGCTGTTCGCGCAAAATAGCAGATGTGAAAATGTCCCATCTACTTCCAGGTCTCCGAAGATGCTGTAAGGGAGCTCCACCCATATTTTGGCGCTCTAGGCCTCTTAATTATGGCGCTTGTTGGTAATCGTGTTTGCGAGTGGGCCTTGTTCAGATTCATGAAATTCCTCTTCTCGTGTGTTCCAGCTTGTTTGCATACTTGTCAGAAGCCGGACCAATTGTGCTATGGTCCATAGATGTACAATGCACGCTGCAGATATAAAAAGCCTCTTTTTAACGAAGTTTCACCGAACGTACGAAGGAGGATATTGTTCGCACCCCGGTACGGGATAAGAGATATCATAGCTTGCTTCGAATAATGAGCTCCTAGTTTTGTTCAAGCTCCAGCTCTGCATTGTGCAATGTTCAGGTCTGTTAGCAGGACATGAGGAAGAATGCACAGTAGTTTCTCACAGATATAAAACCCTACTATGCCCAACAACTGTACCTGAACACTACATTACCTTGCTAAGGCTGAAGCCCACCATCTCTCTTGCCTCAAGCACTACCCGGTACTCTGAAACTCGTCGTCAAACATGGCTACCAACGCACCAACAGTTATGCCACGAATCAGCGTCTCCTACAGTACATTCGTGGAATTGCTTTGCAGAATCAACAAAGGTATATTCAAGGACGCAGCAATTGACACTCTAGGCAAGGTACAGAAAGTCCACCAAGCCCAGTCGCGAATCTTGAAATGCTACCCTGACCTGACGATCGTCATTCTTGGGACCGCTAGGCCGCCTTCCCACAGATATCCATCACAGAATGAGATTGATGAGCTTCTCGGCGACCTAAGAAGTGTCAGGAACTTTTTGTTTGACATGGAACACCGTTTCTACTCTGGCCATGAGAACGAGCGGAATATGTTGCAACTATTGGGGGAGATGACAGCGGGCTTGGAGAGACAGTTGTATTGTATTCAGTTGGCTATCAACAAACTGGATCCTTACCGCGGACCTAAGGATATCTACGGCATGTATTGTGGTGTTCTTGTTGATGAGAATTTGGCCAGAACTCACGAAGAGGGTGGCACATGTAGGATTGAGGAACAGATGAAGGAAATGGAGATCTAGATGGGTAAAGTTCTCAACCTAGTAGGGGTTTGCAGGATTGTGGAGAGTTCAACACTCGTCGAGGAGTAAAATAAATGCTACTCATATCTTGCAAAAGGACCTTGTCCTCTGTACAGCCATGTGTGTAGTACTGGACCACTTATGGAGTCTCAGTTGTGGCACGCACAGCAGAGGGTCACATAAGAGAGGGTTAAAAGAGCCTTGATTTCT